>JAURVB010001754.1:0-10347 GCA_033002965.1 Piper betle | reverse complement strand
GTACTTTACGTTCCGTTGCCGAAGTAACTACTTACGGATTCGTAGTCTTCAATGTGCGTCTCGATTGGGTTTAGGATGCGTCCTGATGCAAGACGGTAAGGTGGTGGCCTATGCCTCTCGTCAATTGAAGATTCATGAGCAAAATTATGTAACCCATGACTTGGAACTAGCAGCAGTGGTTTTTGCCCTAAAGATTTGGAGGCACTACTTGTATGGAGCCAAGTTTGTAGTTTTCACTGACCACCAGAGTTTGAAGTATATCTTTACCCAGAATGACCTTAACCTTCAACAGAGGCGGTGGATAGAATATTTGAAGGACTACTGACTTCCAAATCTTATACCATCCAGGGAAAGCGAATGTGGTAGTCGACGCATTGAGTCGGAAGGGTAATGTGGATAAAAGTCAGCAGATAGCTAGACTTTGGGCCATGTCAGCAAGAAGTGGTAGCTATCAATCCGGTGGAGCAACTAACAGGCTTACTAGCAAATTTGGTTGTTTCCAATGATATAGTTGATCGTGTTAAGCTAGCACAAATCAGTGATGAGGAGTTGAATAAAATGTTGGACAAGATTCCTGACTATGTAGCTGATTCAAATAGTGTGATGAGGATCTAGAGGATGAGGATCATATTATCACCAATTTTGAAGACTTATAGCTACATTCGAATTTAACCTACGAGGAAAAACAGATCCGCATCTTATCAAGAGGAATAATGACACTTAGGAACAAGGAAATTCCTTTGGTAAAAGTATTGTGGAAAAATCAGGCGTCCATGGAAGACTTAAAAAGAAATGGCAATGAAATACCCTAACCTATTTGTGGCATAGGAGCTTTATATTGTAGTAGCATGATTTGATCCCGAAGAAAAATAAATAAAGTTAATCATAATTGTTCTGTTGCCTGTTATGATATTTCGGGGACGAAATATTTCCAAGTTGGTGAGATTGTAAAGACCGTGGGAAAAAAAAATGGACGCGGACGTGGTACGGGAAGGACCGAATGCGTTATATTTTTTACCCGGTTAATTTTACCTGGTTAATTATTTACCCATTTTATTATTTACCCAGTTAAATAAAATACTGGTGTAGAGGTGTTTCCCCAAACCCTAGCCATCATTTCATTTTATAAATGACGTCCACCACCCTAGCCTTCATTCACATTCTCTTCTCCTCTTCCGTGCCAGAGTGTCTTCTTCCTTTTTTAGGCATTCTTCCTATCTCCCTCTTTCTTAATTTTCTTGCATATTTTAATTTGATAATAAGCTTTATAATCGTGAGGATTCAAGTTTAAAATCAACAAGAAAGAAACTAAACAAAAATTAAACTTTAATTCAGCCGACGAGTCCCCTGTTTCGGAGAGACGGGGAAGCATGAGGCAAGGTCACCGGGAATGGGTGGCGAGGGGTCATTCCGACGTCAGTAGATGATCATACTCTGTTCGTTGATCAGTGTATGGTCGATCTCACGTGTGTGGATGTCGACCTGGGATAATAGATGACCAAAAACAGAAGACAACAACAAAATTAGGGGCAACGGTGGTGGGCGAAGAAATATGGCCGTCCTGGGTGGCGACAGGTTCCAATATGGCCGGGGAAGGTAGATAGGTGGTCGAGCGTGTCGAGGTAAACACCCAATTAAGGCGGCGACACTCACTGGAGGTGGAATCGCCGACGTGAGTGCGCCGCTAGGAAGGCGTTGCGGGTGTCGTCGCGGCCGGAGTTGGCCGGGGCGACACCACAACAGTATGGCAGGGCTGGACGGTGACGATGGACAGCGGCCGGAGGTGGTCGGCGGTGGCGGCGGCTAGAGGGCGCCTGGAGTCGGGAACAGAGCATGTCGGTGAAGAAGAAGGAAAAAAATTACCATGGGTGGCAATCTTGTAAATAATGCTTGACTCGACACAGCTCAAGTTAAAAAATAATACCAACTCATAAGTAACACCTAACTCGATACCGACTCGAGTTAAAAGTAATCCGAAACTCGTAATAAATCTTTAAAAATAATTATTTTGATGGGTCATGGGTAAAGTTACTAAACTAACTAATTATTGTATGAAATAGCCACGAGTAATAAAAATACTATAACGATAAACGGTCGTTAATTAATCGGCATAATTCAAGCGATTAAATTAAATCGGAGGGTTATAAGTAATTAATAAAATAAAGATTTTACCTTTACCATATTAAATTTAATATTAGGTAAATAAAGTGATTATTTTACTAACGAGTTAGATAATGTAGAAAATGGGTTATTAAACTACAGTCGGATAGCAATCACTCGCGTTGAACCTAAATAGCATAATGAAAATAAATAAAGTTTTAAACTTTATTGAGTCGAATAATTTAAACTATTTGTATTAATAATATTTTTAAATAATACAAAAATTTTTAAATAATTTAATTGAACAACATAATTAATTAAATTGCTGTAAATAACAGTAGTGATTAAAAATTATAACCACCAACTAAATCATCAAGATCAGGTTAAATAATTATCACCGCAAAAGAAAATTAAATACTTGTTATTAGTAAAAATTATTGTATCAATTGTGGTATTAATTATGATTTAGATAATCAATTTAAAATGTGCAGTAGGATTTACATGATTGTGTCACAGGAATAATTAATTATCTCACTAGATTTGTTGATAATTTAATATTTAATATTTTTGGACATGATATATATACTAGACATTTAGTTGCATGCATCCCTACTCGAATAAAATTATACTTATGTATAATTTTATATTCTCATTTAGATTAGGATCATTGGTCGCAGTTGTGAGTTCGAAATACCAGGTCCATATAATCATTTGAAATGTTATACCTTCCCTTGTTAGCAACCCTCTAACGCAATCGGGGTCAAGGAATTGACTCAGTCCGACATGGGGCCGCACCTTTATAATTAATATGTGTGTTACTATGTGTGTGCTTATAATTATTTGAAATGCTATATTTTCCCAAACTAGTATAACAATATGAAATGTTGTATTTTACCAAATTGGTAGCCCTTGTCGGAACTGATCTCATAATGAGCAGGGAGACGATTTTAACCTCAAGATGAATTGGGGGACCATGACTAATCTGAAGATGAATTGGGAGACCACCTAATCTCAGGATGAGCTGGGAGCTGTCTCTTAATCTTAGAATGAGCTGGGAGACAATTGTCTAATCTCAAAATGAGCTAGGAGACGATTTTAACCTCAAGATGAATTCGGGGACCATGACTAATCTCAAGATGATTTGGGAGACCACCTAATCTCAGAACGAGCTGGGAGATGATTTTAACCTCAAGATGAATTGGGTGACCATGACTAATCTCAAGATGAATTGGGAGACCACCTAATCTCAGGATGAGCTGGGAGCCGTTTGTTAATCTGAGAATGAGCTGGGAGACAATTGTCTAATCTCATAATGAGTTGGGAGGTGATTTTAACCTCAAGATGAATTGGGGGACCATGATTAATCTCAAACTAAAATGGGAGACCACCTAATCTCAGAATGAGCTGGGAGACGATTTTATCCTCAAGATGAATTGGGGGACCATAATTAATCTTAAGATGAATTGGGAGACCACTTAATCTCAGGATGAGCTAAGAGCAGTTTCCTAATCTAAGAATGAGCTGGGAGACAATTTTAATTTCAGAATGAACTGGGAGACCATGACTAACTTTAGAATGAATTAGGGAGCCACCTAATCTCAGAATGAGCTCGGAGACAATGTTTAAATCTAAGAATGAACTGGGAGACCATGACTAATCTCAAGTTGAATTGGGAGACCACCTACTCTCAGAATGAGCTGGGAGATGTTTTCTAATCTCAAAATGAGTTGGGAGATGTTTTCTAATCTCAGAATGAGCTAGGAGTCGACTCTTACTAATCTCAGAATGACTTGAGAGACAAATTACTAATCTCAAAATGACCTGAGGGATAAGTACTCTTTGCTTGTGTAATAATAATAATAATAACGAGTGAAATGATAATAGAGATTTTATTGATTTGTTTCATTTAATTATGCGGCTTAGTGGTTTTATCACTAACACGTGAGATTGCCTCTACAGGTGAGCAGCTTTGGGACTAAAGAATAGAAGTGTGGTTGGTGGTTCTGTTACCAACCCAGGTATGGTGAATCGATAATAAAGTTGGACATCGACATTATTCTCTTGTGTTATAAATGTGGCTATGGGAAATGGTCCGAGACTGTGGGATGATTATTTTAAATTTTAGAGAACATGATTTATTGTTATGATTTTTAGTAACACCCAGTCCAGTTCGGTTGGGTCGTTATAGGTGGTATCAGAGCAACTTGGTTACATGTTAGATGGTGGGCTAGACTTGGGACGTTGGCTATGCTGCCGGTCACAGGCCAAAAATGGTCATGGGCTGGGGTTAGCAACGGGCCAAGACTAAGGACGTTGGCTTGGCTGCTGGTCATGGGCCAGAAAGGTCGTTGGGTGGGGCTAGCAACGGGCCAAGTATAAGCATTTCGGGGACGAAATTTCATAAGGTGGGTGGATTGTGAGATCCCTCCACTTAGTGCCACATCTAACACCTACTGGAAGAAGATCCTATTTATAAGTGGGAATGGACTATAGATCTTTAACTTGGGTTAACCATTTTAAAGAAATGACTTAGGCCCATTACGTTGCACTATGGGCCCTGGTCGTTACATAATTTGACCTAGGAAGTCTACCTTCTTCAACCAGAAGTCACACTCTGAGAACTTGGCGAATACTTGATTTTCTCTTAGAACTTGAAGAGTAACAGACAGGTGTTTCACATGCTCTTCTTCATTATTTGAATAGACTAGAATGTCGTTCATAAACACGATAATAAACTTCTCCAAGTATGCGTGAGATACTATGTTCATGAGTGACATAAAGGCTGCCGGTGCATTTGTTAGACCAAAAGGCATGACCTGAAATTCATAATACCCATCCCGAGTTCTTAAAGCCGTTTTCTGTATATCTAATTCCTTTACACGCAATTGGTGATAACCATACCACAAGTCAATCTTGGAAAATACTCTGGTTGCTTTTAGGCTGGACTGTCACTTGATTGAGTTGTCAATAGTTAATACACAGTCGAACTGATCCATCTTTCTTCTTTACAAAAAGAACATGGCCTCCTCAGGGTGATGTACTTGGTTGGATGAAACCTACCTGCAACAACTCTTCTAGTTGACCCTTTAACTCGAGTTATGCTGGAGTCATGAATGTGGTTTTATAAATTGGTCTTACTCTAGGTGCTAGGTCAATGGCGAACTCCATTTCCCGCTTAGGAGGTAACCTTGGAAGTTCGTTTGGGAATACATCGGGAAACTCTGCTACCATTGGAATGATGGACAACTCTTTGGGTTTTGATTCAAACTCAACTAAGTTAGCCAAAAGGCTTTACAACCCACACCAAACAACTAGATGTCGATGAGATGTGGCTTTTCCATGGATTTCCACCAATAAGATGCTTCCTCCTAAAGCATGCATGTTTTCAACCTCACTTGATGGCGGTGGGGCACAGTCAGAGGCCTAAACGCTTTTTCAGTAATGTCTATCTAGCTCTCCACCTTTATTTGATCAATCCCTCCAATAAATACCTCAGCTACATTCTTCCTAAACTTTTCCACAGTGTAACAGTCACTATCATCAACAACTGGCGGTAACACTTGTCGGACTACCGGTGGCACTGGATTTTGATGCTCCCCTCGCTCGCCTGGGTTTCCTAACCCTACTCGCCCTCGGGCACTTCACTAACCACTGTTTGGGGTGATTTTGGGACCCGTTGTTGAGTTTGAGGCTCCATTCCTTGCTACCACTGGTAACTGCTGAAAAACATTTTGAACCACAGAATTTGTATTTTCTAAAGTGTGCGCTAGTCCCTTTAGTGCCGTCAGGATTTGGGCCAATACATTCTCTGTGTTCGAATTTAACTGAGTATATCGGTTTGACTGTTTACGAGTGCCTGCCATTTGAAACGTCAAAAATTTTTCCCATCATGGTTCTTTAATATGTACTATTTAAGTTTTGACTTAGGTTTATTAGCGAATGAATTTATTAATTATTAACATAAACATTGGGAAAACATAAGTACTAGACTTTTCAACAAGGTACTTGAGTCATAATTTGTGAGCTAGTGGGACACCGTGCTCTGATACCACCTGTAATGACTAGCCCTAACCAGCCCGGGTGTTACTTAAAAAGTTAAATGTTGTAAACATACTATTCATGAACATGAATCATAACATGATAAATAAGTGTAGAAAATTTATAAATCATAAAAATAAATCATGTTCTAATAGCATGTGGCAATACATAAAATAAAGTAACTCAAAGTCCTATAGTCACTGACCGTTTCCCATAGCCACATTTATAACACATGAGAATAAAAGGAAGTCTAATTTATTATCAATTCACCAAGCCTTGGTTGATAAAAGAAACACTAACCACACTTTTATTCTTCACCCCAAAACTGTTCACCTGAGGAGGCAATTCCGCGTTAGTGATGAAACCACTAAGCCGCATAATTAAATGAAACAAGTCAATATAATCCCTATTATCACTTAATTAGTCTTTTAGTTGTTATGAGCCTATGCCAAGCTCTTAATATGCTGGGAGGGGTGGTCACCCCATCCAGCTAGCATCTCATGCATGCGAACACATGCTAAATCGCCAACAGCCTGTAGTTACCAATATTTACCATTGACTCACCCTCTCGGTATCACAAGTGCATAATGAGCCATCCTGTACCACTGCACCCGTCACCCTTTTGGCTGGAGCAGGTATTTAATCTTTTAGAGGGTGCTGCCCTGCGTCGAATTGAGTTGACGCCGGTTGCGCTTGGCACATGGTGGTCGGGATATGAACTCTAGTCGACCAAGACTCCTACATAGTAATTTTATAGGGTAAGGCCCCCGTGTCGGGCTGAGTCAATTCCTTGACCCCGGTTGCACTCAGTGCTTGGTGGTCGGCCTGAGCCCAGATTCGACCACCATGCACGAGTGCAATCGGGGTCAAGGAATTGACTTAGTCCTACACGGGTCCATACCCTTTAAAATTACTATGTGGGAGTCTTGGTCAACTTGAGTTCATATCCGACCACCATGCGCTGAGCGCAACTAGGGTCTACTCAATTCGACGTTAGGGCAGCACCCCCTGAAGGTAAATACCTACCCCAAGGCCGAAAAGGCGCAGTGGTGTAAGACGGCTCATTATGCACTTGTGATGCATGCATCCGGTAACTATAAACCGTGGGCCACGTAGTGTGTGTGCGCATGCGGATGGTGTTATGGGGTGGCCACCCCTCAACATGTCGAAGCTCGGCATAGGCCATAACTAAAATCTTGTTAAATGATAATAGGGATTATATTGACTTGTTTTATTTAATTATGTGGCTAGTGGTTTCATCCCTAACGTGGAATTGCCTCTACAGGTGAACGCTTTGGACGGAAGAATAAAAGTTGGGTTGGTGTTTCTTTTATCATGATAGTATGTTTACAACATTTAACTTTTTAAGTAACACCCGGGCCGGTTAGGGCCGGGTCATTACATGATTCACCATGCATGCTCGAGTCATCTGCCTCGACTAGCTCCTAGGGGTCGCTAAAAGTATAGGGACTGAATTGCAATGACCTCAGTGCGACAAACGTAAGCTCACCCCTATGGGTGTACTAGGTAGTGGAGAAGGTATTCTAGAGTACTCTAAGGTACTAGTCTAAACTACATAAGGAAGAGTATCTTGGTGTGGGGTATCTGGCTTTACGTCTACCCATGTCTCCGTGATCCTCATCAATCTGATAGGTCAACTTTGTACCCTCAGGGCATTCTCCTCTTGGTCCTACAGCTATACTAGAGTGTCCTACTAGCATATGGTGGACTCTAGTACAATATAAGAGTATATGCTAATGAGTAAAATGGTTAACTGTCGCCAATCAATGTTGAACACTTGGGTGTCCCTATAAGAGGAACGAGACTACTCACCAGGTCCTAGCCAACTTGGACCTAAATCAAATATCTCAATCTATTCCATAATGGAATAAGGACAACTTCTATGATTCTACTACATTCTATGACTCTCGTAACTACCTATACAACCACTAACTGCTGCTGAAAGGGATTCTCTGTTAAGGAATGATGGCGAGAACATCTATACTTGTATAATGTGTTTTAAGGAATATGAAAACATACTTTGCATAAAACTATGGAGTCTGCATCTAGTCTGTAGCACGTGCGTTAGTTGGTGTTTGCTCATCTCAACCATCTAGTATACTAATGGTAGGATTAATATGGTTAGAAAGGTGAATATGAAAATACTCCGATCAAGCTTGGCTCTGTCGACATATTTAGTCAATTGGAAAGAGACCGGTCTTCTCCAAAAAAATCAGTCATATTGCTCTAGGGCTCAAGCTGGGAGGTGTCTCATCCTCACATAGTCTGTGTGAAGACCCCAGGAAAAAATAATAATAATAATAATTAAAATAAATATATATATATATAAATAATAATAATAATAACATTCGACGCGGTGGGATCGAACGTGGGGAAAAAATTTTGTTAGCTGGTTAGGTATGAGATTACCCAGTTAATTGAAGTAATTTCTAACCGGATGATTCTACTTGAATCGGTCAAGTCGACCACATTATTTATCCATCTAACCATTTAAGTGAACCATACCATGTACCCATTTAAGAGGTCAAGTGAATTATTTATCTATTTAACCATTTAAGTGAATCATACCATGTACCCGTTTAAGAGGTTAAGTGAAATGGTTAAGTGAACCGTATTGATTACCCAATTACCCGATTAAAGGAATTGCGGTGAAAGGGTGTTTCCACAAACCCTAGCAGTCATTTCATTCTTTATAAAAGGAAAAGGGGAGGGCGTCTTCTACATTTTTCTCCTCGTTGTACAGATGCTGGCTTTCCTCCTTCGCTCGGGTAATTCCTTTTCTTTTTTTTCTTTTCTTGCATGCATACACATGTTGCATAAATCATAAACATGTTAAACATAAGAATCAAATGAGAAATCAACAAGGGAAGAAGAAAACCAGGAGGTTGATCACGCTGTTTTTGCAGCAGCAACAACACCATCCTCCATCCTTGTGAGTAGGGTTGACGTGCTGGAAGTAAGGAGTGTTCCCACGCGGTGCTGCTGGCCGGATGGAGTCGCCTTGGGTGGCTGAGTCAGACCGGCGGGGAGAGATGTAAATTAGGAAGTGTTGGGAGACTAGGTTGGTGTTGATTCGGTGGTGTTGCTGAGCCAGATGTGGATCCGCCATGGAAAGGGCAGACTGGTCGTCACTTGGGGTGGTGCTGGTCGTCACCTTGATGGGGCAGGACATGGTCGCCATGGCTGCTGGTCGGCCACCACGAATGGTGAAATTATGGTCCCCATGTATGGTGTAGTCCGAGTTCCATGAGACAGCAGCGGATAAAGGTTGGATCTTTGGTGTTTTCCAATCAGATTAGTGGGGTAGATAGAAGATGGGGTCTGAGATTGGGTGGAAGGAAAAACGGGCTGTGTAACGACCCGGCCATTTTAACAATATTGTGGGCCTTGTTGGCCAGGTGTTACCAAAATAAAACTACTAAATGCCGAGTGATAAGTTATAAAATAATGGTTCTCACAGTCTTAGACCATTTCCCATAGCCACATTTATAACTCAAAACAAAATTAAAAGAAGTCTCATTTTTACCCATTCTCCTACCCCTGACTATCCTATCATACTTTTATTCTACCTTATTTGAGCTAAAATCAAACAATCTTAATTGGCCTACTTACCCATGTCGGGATCAAGCTCGATGTAGTTCTATTTGCTGATGGGTTAGTCCGCCGAGCCACTATAAAATATTGGGCCGATGGGTCAGTCGATCGTGCCCCCTATTATGTTGGGTTGTCACTATAAAATGTTGGGCCGATGGGTTAGTCCATCGTGCCCCCGATTATGTTGGGTTACCAATATAAAATATTGGGCCGATGGGTCAGTCCATTGTGCCCCCTATTATGTTGGGTTGCCAATATAAAATATTGGGCCGATGGGTCAGTCCATCGTGCCCCCTATTATTTTGGGCCGATGGGTCCATTCCATCATACCCCCTATTTGCCGATGGGTCTATTCCACCGTACCCCTTATTAGCCGTTGGGTCTATTCTACCATACTAGTTATTAGGTTGAGCCGATGGGTCCATTCCACCGTACCCCCCAATTGGCCGACGGGTCCATTCCACCGTACGTACCACTGTATTAGGTTGAGCCGATGGGTCCATTCCATCGTACCCCTATAGGCCGATGGGTCCATTCACTGTACCCCCCTATAGCCTTGGCTGAATTCACCTATAATAACTCTTACCAAGCCAG
>JAURVB010001751.1:0-29550 GCA_033002965.1 Piper betle | reverse complement strand
TTCTCTAAAATTTAAAATAATCGTCCCACAGTCTCGGACCGTTTCCCATAGCCACATTTATAACACAAGAGAGTAATAAGGAAGTCCAACTTTATTATCGATTCACCATACGCTAGCTTGGTAAAAGAACCACCAACCACAATTTTAATCTTTAGTCCCAAAGCTGCTCACCTGCGGAGGCAATTTCGCGTTAGTGATAAGACCACTAAGCTGCATAATTAAATGAAACAAGTCAATATAATCCCTATTATCATTTCAGTCGTTTTTATTATTATTATTACACAAGTAAAGAGTAATTATCCCTCAGGTCATTCTGAGATTAGTAATTTGTCTCTCAGGTCATTCTGAGATTAGTAAAAGTCGACCCCTAGCTCATTCTGAGATTAGAAAACGTCTCCCAGCTCATTATGAGATTAGGTGGTCTCCCAATTCATTTTGAGATTAGTCATGGTCTCCCAGTTCATTCTGAGATTTGAAATCGTCTCCCAGCTCGTTCTGAGATTAGGTAGTCTCCCAATTTATTTTGAGAATAGTCTTGGTCTCTCAGTTCATTCTGAGATTAGAAAATTGTCTCCCAGTTCATTATGAGATTAGGTGGTCCCCCAATTCATTTTTAGGTTAGTCATGGTCTCCCAGTTCATTCTGAGATTAGAAAATTGTCTCCCAGCTCATTCTGAGATTAGGTGGTCACCCAATTCATTTTGAGGTTAGTCATGGTCTCCTAGTTCATTCTGAGATTAGAAAATTGTCTCCTAGCTCATTCTGAGATTAGGTGGGCCACCAATTCATTTTGAGGTTAGTCATGGTCTCCCACTTCATTCTGAGATTTAGAAAATTGTCTCCCAGCTCATTCTGAGATTAGGTGGTCCCCCAATTCATTTTGAGGTTAGTCATGGTCTCCCAGCTTCATTCTGAGATTAGAAAATTGTCTCCCAGCTCATTCTGAGATTAGGTGCCGACAAAGGCTACTAGTTTGGAAAAAAAAAATGCACAATTTCATATAATTATACCAATTTGGGAAAATGCATCATTTCAAATAATTATACGGACAATATAACATTTCAAATAATTATAAGCACACACATAGTAATTTGAAAGGTGCGGCCCCGTGTCGGACTGAGTCAATTCCTTGACCTAGATTACGTTTTAGCGCATGGTGGTCGAATCTGGGCTCAGGCCGACCAGGGGTGCCAACAAGGAAAAGTACAACATTTCAAATGATTATACGGACCTGGATATTTCGAACTCGCAGCTGCGACCATTGATCCTAATCTGAACGAGAATATAAAATTATACATAAGTTTAATTTTATTCGAGTAGGAATGCTATGCAACTAAATATCTAATATATATATATATATATATATATATATATATATATATTATATAAATCATTTGCAAAAATATTAAATATTAAATTATCAACAAATCTAGTGAGATAATTAATTATTCCTGTGACCTAATCATTTAAGTCCTACTTCACATTTTAAACTAATTATCTAAATCATAATTAATACATAACAATGGATAAAATAATTATTACTAATCAACAAGTATTTAATTTTCCTTTGTGATAATAATTACTTAACCCCGATCTTGATGATTTAGTTTACGGTTATAATTTTTAATCGCTACTATTATTTATAGCAATTTAATTAACTAAGTTGATCGAATTAAATTATTTTAAATAATTTGTATTACTCAAAATTATTATTAATACAATTATTTTAAATTATTCGACTAAATAAAATTTTGAACTTTATTCATTTTTATTATTCTCTTTAGGTTTGGCGATCGTGATTGCTACCCGACTATAGTTGAATCGACGAGGGAGCGTTGCAGTATGTGGGGTGATTTAGGCGTTGTGGCGGCAAGACAGTGGCCGAGGCTGGTCGGGGTGGCATGACGAGATTAAGGCAAAGCGGAGGGGGCAGCGTCGTTCGGCGAAGAGCAGCATCGGCAGCGGCGACAAACACAGTGGGCAGAGATAGGGTTTGGGTGGGGAAGTGTCGGGAAACGAGATGAAATACTCCAATGGCAAAAAGGTAAATAAGTATTGACTCAATTCCGACTCGAGTCAAATCTAGAACTAAATCGTAATAAATCGTTAAAAAATCTAGAAAAATATGGAAAAATCCCATAAAATAAAACAAACATAACAACATCCATATGAAATGCTCTATAACTAATAACCCACCCGAATATTATATAACACGTCCTACTACGCTATTCGGCCTAAACTATCTCTACGATCAAAGACACAAAAGAAAAATACTGCATACTTTCATATATTCTGATAAGTCATATCTCACCATCTTTTCAACGTTATTATTATATATTCAGGTACGCCTAACTCTCATCGCTCATAAATCACGGCTGGCCTCAACTCAGCACGTGGTTTGTAACGATGGCTAGAATTGGCCCGACGTTACGTAAAAGTATGTAATAGATGTAAACGTAATATTCGAGAATATGAATGTTAATACAGCAATGTCATCCACAAACACGGTAATAAACTTGTCCAAGTATGCGTGAAAAACTATGTTCATGATTGACATAAAGGCCGTTGGTGCATTTGTTAGACCAAAAGGCATGATCGGAAACTCATAATATCAATACCGAGTTTGGAATCCCGTTTTCTGTATGTCTGACTCCTTTACTAGCAACTGGTGATAACTTGACTGCAAGTCTATCTTAGAAAATACTCCGGCTATTTTTAGCTAATCAAACAGGGGTACCGATTCTTGACTGTCACTTGATTGAGTTTTCCATAGTCAATAAACAGCTGAAGTGATCCATCTTTCTTCTTCACAAACAAAACAGGGGCTCCCCACGGTGAAGAACTTGGTAGGATGAAGCCAACCTGCAACAACTCTTCTAGTTTACTCTTTAACTCCTTGAGTTCTGCTAGAGCCATACGGTATGGTGCTTTAGAAATTGGTGTTCTTCTAGGTGATAGGTCAATGGCAAACTTCACTGCCCTCTTAGGAGGTAACCCTGAAAGTTCATATGGGAATACATCGGGAAACTCTGCTACCACAGGAAACATGGACAACTCTTTGGGTTTTGACTAAGACTCAACTAAGTTAGCTAAAAAGGCTTTACAACCTTCACCAAACAATGGGCAGTCGAGTTGTTTGGTTAGGATAAATGCCACCAATTCTGCCCACGTGATGGAAGAAATCTCGCGTCGAAGGAATAAGGTTTTTCCCATGGATCTCCACCAATAAGATGCTTCCTCTTGAAGCATGCATGTTGCCAACCTCACTTGATGGCGGTGGGGCACAAACAAAGCCCTAAAAGCTTTTTGGTAATGTCTATGCAGCTCTCCGCCTTCATTGGATCGATCCCTTCATTAAATACCTCAGCTCCATTCATTCTGAACTTTTCCACAATGTACCGGTCACTATCGTCAACTGCTAGCAGCAACACTTGTTGGACTACCGGTAGCACTAGGTTTGGACGCTCCCCACGCTCGCTCGGGTCTGCTAACCCTGCCCGCCCTTCGGCACTTCCTTGACCACCATCTTGGGCTGATTTTAGGACCCGCTGCTAAGTTTGAGGCTCCATTCCCTGCTACCACTCCCGGTAACCGCTGAACAGAATTTTGCACCACAGAATTTGAATTTTCTGAAGCCTGCGCCAGTCCCTCTATGTCCATTAGAATCTGGGCCAATACATTCTCTGTGTTCGGATTTGACTGCGCAGATCGGTTTGTGTAAAGACCGTGGAAAAAAAAATTTTATTATATTCGACTCGGGCAGGGAAGGATCGAACGTTAGAGAATTAATATTAATTATATTATATTCTCTACCCGGTTAAGTCTACCCGGTTAAATATTTTATTCTTTACCCGGTTACCCTGTTAAAGGAATAAAATACGGGTGTTGGTGTGTTTCCACAAACCCTAGCCGTCATTTCATTTTATAAAGGACGTCCTCCACCCTAGCCTTCATTCGCATTCTCTTCTCCTCTTCCTTGCCGGCGTGTCTTCTTCCTTGCTTAGGTATTCTTCCTATCTCCCTCTTCTTAATTTTCTTGCATGCATATTTTAATTGGAGAATAAGCTTTATAATCGTGAGGATTAAAGTTTAAAATCAATAAGAAAGAAACTAAACAGAAATTAAAATTTAATTCGGCCGACGAGTCCCCTGTTTCGGCGAGATGGGGAAGCACAGGCAAGGTCGCCGGGAATCGGTGGCGAGGGTCGTTCCGACGTCGGAAGATGATCCTACTCTCTTCGTCGATCAGTGTAGAGTCGATCTCATGTGTGTGGATGTCGGCCTGGGGTGGTAAATGGCCAAAAATAGTAGACGGCGGCAAAAACAGGGGCGACGGCGGTGGGGGAAGAAATCCGGCCGTCCTGGGTGGCGACGGGTTCCAATATGGCCGGGGAAGGTAGATAGGTGGTCGAGGGTGTCGAGGCGACCACCCAATTGAGGCGGCGACGCTCGCCGGCGGTGGAATCGCCGACGCGAGCGCGCCGCTAGGAAGGCGATGCGGGCGTCGCCGCGGCTGGAAGACGGCCGGAGTTGGCCGGGGCGACACCGCAAGGGCATGGCAGGGCTGGTCGACGACGATTGACGGCGGCCGGAGGTGGTCGGCGGCGGCGGCGGCTGGAGGGCGCCTGGAGTCGGGAACAGAGCATGCCGGAGAAGAAGAAGAAGGAAAAAATTACCTTGGGTGGCAATCTTGTAAATAATGCTTGACTCGACACAGCTCGAGTTAAATAATAATACCAACTCTTAAGTAACACCTGACTCGATACCGACTCGAGTTAAAAATAATTCGAACTCGTAATAAATCTTTAAAAATAATTATTTTAATGGGTTATGGGTAAAGTTACTAAACTAACTAATTATTGTATGAAATCGCCACGAGTAATAAAAACACGGTAACGATAAACGGTCGATAATTAATCGGCGTAATTCAAGTGATTAAATTAAATCGGAGGGTTATAAGTAATTAATAAAATAAAGATTTTACCTTTACCATATTAAATTTAATATTAGGTAAATAAAGTGATTATTTTAATAACGAGTCAGTAATGTAGAAAATGGGTTATTAAACTATAGTCGGGTAGCAATCACTCGCGTCGAACCTAAATAGCATAATGAAAATAAATAAAGTTTTAAACTTTATTGAGTCGAATAATTTAAAATAATTGTATTAATAATATTTTTGAATAATACAAATTATTTTAAATAATTTAATTGAACAACTTAATTAATTAAATTGCTATAAATAACAGTAGCGATTAAAAATTATAACCATCAACTAAATCATCAAGATCGGGGTTAAATAATTATCACCGCAAAAGAAAATTAAATACTTGTTATTAGTAATAATTATTTTATCAATTGTTAGGTATTAATTATGATTTAGATAATTAATTTAAAATGTGAAGTAGGATTTACATGATTATGTCACAGGAATAATTAATTATCTCACTAGATTTGTTGATAATTTAATATTTAATATTTTTGGAAATGATATATATATTAGATATTTAGTTGCATGCATCCCTACTCGAATAAAATTATACTTATGTATAATTTTATATTCTCGTTCAGATTAGGATCATTGGTCGCAGCTGCTGAGTTCGAAATACCCAGGTCCGTATAATCATTTGAAATGTTGTACTTTCCCTTGTTGGCAACCTGGTCAGCCTGAATTGAGGTGATTACCATACATCTCAGAATGCAGCTGCAGGGGCCCTTTCAACTAATGTTCTCAGAATGAGCTGGGATGCACACTTTCCTAATCTCAATAATGAATGTTGGGTGATAATTGTCTGAATGTTCAGAATGAGCTGGGAGATGATTTTAACCTCAAGATGAATTGGGGGACCATGACTAATCTCAAAATGAATTGGGAGGCCACTTAATCTCAGAATGAGCTAGGAAGCAATTGTCTAATCTCATAATGAGCTGGGAGACGATTTTAACCTCAAGAATGAATTGGGGGACCATGACTAATCTCAAAATGAATTGGGAGACCACCTAATCTCAGAATGAGCTGGGAGACCATTTACTAATCTCAGAATGAGCTGGGAGACAATTGTCTAATCTCAGAATGAGCTAGGAGATTGATTTTAATCTCAAGATGAACTGGGAGACGATTTTTAATCTCAGAATGAACTTGGAGACCATGACTAATCTCAAGATGAATTGGGAGACCACCTAATCTCAGAATGAGCTGGGAGACATTTTCTAATCTCAGAATGAGCTGGGAGTCGACTCTTACTAATCTCAGAATGACTTGAGAGACAAATTACTAATCTCAGAATGACCTGAGGGATAATTACTCTTTGCTTGTGTAATAATAATAATAATAACGAGTGAAATGATAATAGGGATTTTATTGACTTGTTTCATTTAATTATGCGGCTTAGTGGTTTTATCACTAACGCGGAATTGCCTCCGCAGGTGAGCAGCTTTGGGACTAAAGAATAGAAGTGTGGTTGGTGGTTCTTTTACCAACCCAGGTATGGTGAATCGATAATAAAGTTGGACTTCCTTATTATTCTCTTGTGTTATAAATGTGGCTATGGGAAACGGTCCGAGACTGTGGGACGATTATTTTAAATTTTAGAGAACATGATTTATTGTTATGATTCATATTATATGTTGCGAGACTTATTTCCTGTATTTCAGTTCATGTTCTGGAATATTACCGTTACATCAATTATATTTTTAAGTAACACCCGGTCCGGTTCGGGCGGGTCGTTACAGGTGGTATCAGAGCCACGGTTTCCCACTAGCTCACATTTTATGACTCAAGTACCTTGTTGAAAAGTCCAATAATTATCTTTTCCCACTGTGTTGTGTTATTGAATTAACAAATTCATTCGCTAATAAACCTAAGTCATAATTGAAAAAAAAACATATTAATGAACCATGATGGTTCGACGTTTCAGATGGCAGGCACTCGTAGACAGTCAAACCGAGCTACTCCGCCAAATGCGAACACCGAGAATGTATTGGCTCAGATCCTGACGGCCATACAGGGACTGGCGCAGGCTTTAGAAAATACAAATTCTGTGGTTCAGAATATTGTTCAGCGGTTACCGGGAGTGGTAGCAGGGAATGGAGCCTCAAACTCGGCAGCGGGTCCCAGAATCACCCCAGATGGTGGTCAGGGGAGTGCCCAAGGGTGGGCAGGGTTAGCAGACCCGGGCGAGCAAGGGGAGCGTCCAAACCCAGTGCCACCGGTAGTCCGACAAGTGGTGCCGCCAGCGGTTGATGATAGTGACCGCTACACTGTGGAAAAATTTAGAAAGAATGGAGCTGAGGTATTTATTGGAGGGATCGATCCAATGAAGGCGGAGAGCTGGATTGACATTACCGAAAAAGCGTTTAGAGCTCTGTCTGTGCCCCACCGCCATCAAGTGAGATTGGCAACATGCATGCTTCAAGAGGAAGCATCTTACTGGTGGAAATCCATGGAGAAAACCACTTTCCATCGACGTGAGATTTCCTCCATCGCGTGGGCGGAATTTGTGGCAGCTTTCAATGGACAATATTTTCCAGAGCCCGTTGTCCAGAAGAAAGCACTGGCATTCGCCAATTTGGTTCAGGGGAGGATTCAGTCTGGGAATATGTGTATTCCCAGACGAACTTCCAGGGTTACCTCCTAAGCGGGCAGTGGAGTTTGCCATTGACCTAGCACCTGGAGTGACACCAATTTCTAAAGCACCAGTCTTGACACTGCCAAATGGTAATGAAGGATTCGTAGTCTTCAGCGATGCGTCTTTGTTGGGTTTAGGATGCGTCCTTATGCAAGAAGGTAAGGTGGTGGCCTATGCCTCTCGTCAATTGAAGATTCATGAGCAAAATTATGCAACCCATGACTTGGAACTGGCAGCAGTGGTTTTTGCCCTGAAGATTTGGAGACACTACTTGTATGGAGCCCAGTTCGAAGTCTTCACTGACCACCAGAGTTTGAAGTATATCTTCACCCAGAATGACCTTAACCTTCGACAGAGGCGGTGGATAGAATATTTGAAGGACTACGACTTCCAAATCTTATACCATCCAGGGAAAGCGAATGTGGTAGCCGACGCGTTGAGTCGGAAGGGCAAAGTGGACAAAAGTCAGCAGCTAGCTAGACTTTGGGCCATGTCAGCAGAAGTGGTAGCTATCAACCCAGTGGAGCAACTAACAGGCTTACTGGCAAATTTGGTTGTTTCCAATGATTTAGTTGATCGTGTTAAGCTAGCACAAATGGGTGATGAGGAGCTGAATAAAATGTTGGACAAGATTCCTGACATTGTAGCTGATTCAAATAGTGTGATCAGATTTAGAGGAAGGTTGTGTGTACCCAAGGATAATGCACTGAGGCGGAATATTTTGGAGGAGGCTCATCGCTCAAAGTTCTCGATACACCCTGGAGTTACTAAAATGTATCAGGATTTAAAGCGAACCTACTGGTGGATTGGGATGAAGAGGGATGTTGTGGATTTTGTCTCTAAGTGTCAGACTTGCCAACAGATTAAAGCCCAACATCAACTACCTGGAGGACTATTGCAACCTTTAGAAATACCAACGTGGAAATGGGAGTGTGTCACATGCGATTTTATTTCAAAGCTCCCAAGAACTCAAAAGAAGCATGACTCCATATGGGTAGTTGTGGACCGACTAACTAAGGTAGCTCACTTCATCCCCACGAAATCAATGAGAACGGCGGAATACCTGGCAGGATTATATGTTGACAATATTGTCAAATTGCATGGGATTCCAAAGGAGATAGTCTCCGACCGCGATCCCCTATTCACCTCACATTTCTGGGAAGCTTTCCAAAAAGCCATGGGAACTCAAATTAAGTTGAGTACAGCATATCATCCCCAAACTGATGGTCAGAGTGAGAGGACTATTCAAACTTTGGAAGATTTGTTAAGAGCTTGCATTCTTGACTGGGGGGTGACTGGGAGAAACACTTAGCCTTGGCTGAATTCACCTACAATAACTCTTACCAAGCCAGTATAGGGATGGCACCATTTGAAGCCTTATATGGTAGGCCCTGTAGATCTCCATCGTGCTGGCTGGAGTCTACCGAAGCAGTTATAGTCGGGCCAGAGATGGTGAGGGAAGCAACTGAAAAGGTGAAACTCATTCAGCAAAGACTTAAGGCAGCTCAGGATCGACAAAAGAGTTATGCTGATACTCGAAGGAAGGACCTAGAGTTCCAAGTTGGGGAGTTTGTGTACCTAAAGACATCTCCTACGAAGGGGGTGATCAGATTTAAAATATCAGGGAAGTTGAAGCCAAGATTCATAGGACCGTTTCCAATCCTGGATCGAGTTGGGAATTGTGCATATAGATTAGCATTGCCACCAAGCCTAGCTGGAGTACACAATGTTTTCCATGTGTCAATGCTAAAGAAGTATGTACGGGATGAGGATCATATCATCACAAATTTTGAAGACTTAGAGCTACAATCAAATTTAACCTACGAGGAAAAGCCGATCCGCATCCTGGCAAGAGAAATAAAGACACTCAGGAACAAGGAAATTCCTTTGGTAAAAGTATTGTGGAAAAATCAGGGGTCAGAAGAAGCTACATGGGAGACTGAACAAGAAATGACAAGGAAATACCCTAGCCTGTTTGTGGCATAGGAGTTTTATAATTGTAGCGGCATGAACTGATCCCGAAGAAATAAATAAAGTTAATCATAATTGTTCTGTTGCCTGTTATGATATTTCGGGGACGAAATATTTCCAAGTTGGGGAGATTGTAAAGACCGTGGAAAAAAAAATTTAGTATATTCGACTCGGGCAGGGAAGGATCGAACGTTAGAGAATTAATATTAATTATATTATATTCTCTACCCGGTTAAGTCTACCTGGTTAAATATTTTATTCTTTACCCGGTTACCCGGTTAAAGGAATAAAATACGGGTGTTGGTGTGTTTCCACAAACCCTAGCCGTCATTTCATTTTATAAAGGACGTCCTCCACCCTAGCCTTCATTCGCATTCTCTTCTCCTCTTCCTTGCCGGCGTGTCTTCTTCCTTGCTTAGGTATTCTTCCTATCTCCCTCTTCTTAATTTTCTTGCATGCATATTTTAATTGGAGAATAAGCTTTATAATCGTGAGGATTAAAGTTTAAAATCAACAAGAAAGAAACTAAACAGAAATTAAAATTTAATTCGGCCGACGAGTCCCCTGTTTCGGCGAGATGGGGAAGCACAGGCAAGGTCGCCGGGAATCGGTGGCGAGGGTCGTTCCGACGTCGGAAGATGATCCTACTCTCTTCGTCGATCAGTGTAGGGTCGATCTCATGTGTGTGGATGTCGGCCTGGGGTGGTAAATGGCCAAAAATAGTAGACGGCGGCAAAAACAGGGGCGACGGCGGTGGGGGAAGAAATCCGGCCGTCCTGGGTGGCGACGGGTTCCAATATGGCCGGGGAAGGTAGATAGGTGGTCGAGGGTGTCGAGGCGACCACCCAATTGAGGCGGCGACGCTCGCCGGCGGTGGAATCGCCGACGCGAGCGCGCCGCTAGGAAGGCGATGCGGGCGTCGCCGCGGCTGGAAGACGGCCGGAGTTGGCCGGGGCGACACCGCAAGGGCATGGCAGGGCTGGTCGACGACGATTGACGGCGGCCGGAGGTGGTCGGCGGCGGCGGCGGCTGGAGGGCGCCTGGAGTCGGGAACAGAGCATGCCGGAGAAGAAGAAGAAGGAAAAAAATTACCTTGGGTGGCAATCTTGTAAATAATGCTTGACTCGACACAGCTCGAGTTAAATAATAATACCAACTCTTAAGTAACACCTGACTCGATACCGACTCGAGTTAAAAATAATTCGAACTCGTAATAAATCTTTAAAAATAATTATTTTAATGGGTTATGGGTAAAGTTACTAAACTAACTAATTATTGTATGAAATCGCCACGAGTAATAAAAATACGGTAATGATAAACGGTCGATAATTAATCGGCGTAATTCAAGTGATTAAATTAAATCGGAGGGTTATAAGTAATTAATAAAATAAAGATTTTACCTTTACCATATTAAATTTAATATTAGGTAAATAAAGTGATTATTTTAATAACGAGTCAGTAATGTAGAAAATGGGTTATTAAACTATAGTCGGGTAGCAATCACTCGCGTCGAACCTAAATAGCATAATGAAAATAAATAAAGTTTTAAACTTTATTGAGTCGAATAATTTAAAATAATTGTATTAATAATATTTTTGAATAATACAAATTATTTTAAATAATTTAATTGAACAACTTAATTAATTAAATTGCTGTAAATAATAGTAGCGATTAAAAATTATAACCGTCAACTAAATCATCAAGATCGGGGTTAAATAATTATCACCGCAAAAGAAAATTAAATACTTGTTATTAGTAATAATTATTTTATCAATTGTTAGGTATTAATTATGATTTAGATAATTAATTTAAAATGTGAAGTAGGATTTACATGATTTTGTTACAGGAATTGTAAAGACCGTGGAAAAAAATTTTTTTTCTAATATATTCGACTCGGGCAGGGAAGGATCGAACGTTAGAGAATTAATATTAATTATATTATATTCTCTACCCGGTTAAGTCTACCCGGTTAAATATTTTATTCTTTACCCGGTTACCCGGTTAAAGAATAAAACCCTAGCCGTCATTTCATTTTATAAAGGACGTCCTCCACCCTAGCCTTCATTCGGATTTTCTTCTCCTCTTCCTTGCCGGCGTGTCTCCTTCCTCGCTTAGGTATTCTTCCTATCTCCCTCTTCTTAATTTTCTTGGATGCATATTTTAATAATAAACTTTATAATCGTGAGGATTAAAGTTTAAAATCAACAAAAAAAGAAACTAAACAAAAAATTAAACTTTAATTCGGCTGACGAGTCCCCTGTTTCGGCGAGATGGGGAGGCACAGGCAAAGTCGCCGGGAAACGATGTCGAGGGTCGTTCCGACGTCGGAAGATGATCCTACCCTCTTCGTCGATCAGTGTAGGGTCGATCTCGCGTGTGTGGATGTCGGCCTGGGGTGGTAAATGGCCAAAAACAGTAGCGGCGGCAAAAACAGGGGCGACGGCGGTTGAGGAAGAAATCCGGCCGTCCTGGGTGGCGACGGGTTCCAATATGGCCGGGGAAGGTAGATAGGTGGTCGAGGGTGACGAGGCGACCATCCAATTGAGGCAGCGATGCTCGCCGGCGGTGGAATCGCCGATGCGAGCGCGCCGCTAGGAAGGCGATGCGGGCGTCACCGCGGCTGGAAGATGGCCGGAGTTGGCCGGGGCGACACCGCAAGGGCAGGGCAGGGCTGGTCGACAATGATTGACGGCGGCCGGAGGTGGTCGGCGGCGGCGGCGGCTGGAGCGCGCCTGGAGTCGAGAACAGAGCATGCCGGAGGAGAAGAAGAAGAAGAAGAAGAAGGGCGGTGGCAATTCTGTAAATACTGGTTGACTCGATACCGACTCGAGTTAAAAATAATACAAACTCGTAATAAATCTTTAAAAATAATTATTTTAACGGGTTATAGGGTAAAGTTACTAAACTAATTAATTATTTGGACGAAGTTGACATGGACATAAGTAATAAAAATACGGTAATGATAACGGTCGATAATTAATCGGCGTAATAAAAGCGATAAAAAAATTATAACTGAAGGAAAATATACTAATAATAGTAATTAAATATTTGGGTATAAGTTGATAATTATTTTATTATTTGTTAGGTGTTAATTATGATCTAGATTATTAATGTAAAGTAGGATTTAAATGATTATGTCACATGAATAGTTTAATATTTAATATTGTTGAAATTTAATAGTGATATATATATATATTAGTACATTTAGTTGCATGCATTTCTACTCGAATAAAATTATACTTATGTATAATTTTATGTCCTCGTTCAGATTAGGATCATTGGTCGCAGCTGCAAGTTCGAAATATCCAGGTCCGTATAATTATTTAAAATGTTGTATTTTCCCTTGTGGATAACCTAATCAGCCTGAGCCCAGATTCGACCACCATGCACCGAGTGCAACCGGGGTCAAGGAATTGACTCAGTCTGACACGGGCTACGCCCTTCATAATCATATAATGGACATGATGGACTGACCCATCAGCCAATCAATTGGACATGGCGGATTGGACTCGCTAGCCAATTACGGACATGGTGGATTGGACCCACCAGCCGATAACGGACATGGCGGATTGGACTCGCCAGCCGGTAATGGACATGATGGACTGACCCATCAGCCAATAAATTGGACATGGCGGATTGGACTCGCCAGCCAATTACGGACATGGTGGATTGGACCCACCAGCCGATAATGGACATGGCGGATTGGACTCGCCAGCCGGTAATGGACATGATGGACTGACCCATCAGCCAATAAATTGAGACATGGCGGATTGGACTCGCCAGCCAATTATGGACATGGTGGACGTGACCCATCAGCCAATAGATGGACATGGCGGACTGACCCATCAGCCAACTAATGGACATGGTGGATTGGACTCACCAGCCGATAACGGACATGGCAGATTGGACTCGCCAGCCGGGAATGTACATGATGGACTGACCCATCACCCAATAGGTGGACATGGTGGACTGACCCATCAGCCAACTAATGGACATGGTGGACTGAACCATCAGCTAATAAATGGTCATGTTGGAATGGTTACAAGTGCCAATATTATAGATAATGATAGGGAGTTTATGGACTTGTTTTATTTAATTATACGGCTTAGTGGTTAATCACTAACGCGGAATTGCCTCCGCAGGTTAGCAGCTGGACCTAAAGACTAAGAGACGATAGGGTGGTTCTTCTACCAACGCAGGTGGTGAACGGTTAATAAACAGACTTCTCTTTTTATTTTTCTTGTGTTATAAATGTGGCTATGGGAAACGGTCCAAGACTGTGGGATAATTACTTCATGCATTGTCATTTGAAAATAAGTTTTTTGAGTTAGAAATGCTAGATTTATTTGCTATCATATTATTCATGTAACCTTTTAAGTAACACCCGGTCCGGTTAGGACTGGTTGTTATAAGGTTGGTTTTTGTTAAATTTTTGAGTAACACTTGGCCAGCAAGGCCCACAATATCGTGAAAAAATGGCAGGTCGTTAGAGGAATAATTAATTATCTCACTAGATTTGTTCATAATTTAATATTTAATATTTTTGGAAATGATATATATATTAGATATTTAGTTGCATGCATCCTTACTTGAATAAAATTATACTTATGTATAATTTTATATTCTCGTTCAGATTAGGATCATTGGTCGCAACTGCGAGTTCGAAATACCTAGGTCCGTATAATCATTTGAAATGTTGTACTTTCCCTTGTTGGCAGCCCTGATCAGCCTGAGCCTAGATTCGACCACCATGCGCTATAACGCAATCGGGGTTAAGGAATTGAATCAGTCTGACACGAGTCCGCACCTTTAAAATTTATATGTGTGTCCATATAATTATTTGAAATGTTATATTGTCTGTATAATTATTTGAAATGTTATATTGTTCGTATAATTATTTGAAATGTTATATTTTCCCAAACTGGTATAACAATATGAAATGTTGTATTTTCCCAAATTGGTAGCCTTGTCGGCACTGATCTCATAATGAGCTGGGAAACGATTTTAACCTCAAGATGAATTGGGGGACCATGACTAATCTCAAAATGAATTGGGAGACCACCTAATCTCAGAATGAGCTGGGAGACGTTTTCTAATCTCAGAATGAGCTGGGAGTCGATTTTTAATCTCAGAATGAGCTAGGAGATGATTTTTAATCTCAGAATGAACTAGGAGACCATGACTAATCTCAAGATGAATTGGGAGACCACCTAATCTCAGGATGAGCTGGGAGACGTTTTCTAATCTCAAAATGAGCTGGGAGTCGAGTTTTACTAATCTCAGAATGTCTTGAGAGACAAATTAATAATCTCAGAATGACCTGAGGGATAATTACTCTTTGTTTGTGTAATAATAATAATAATAACGAGTGAAATGATAATAGGGATTTTATTGACTTGTTTCATTTAATTATGCGGCTTAGTGGTTTTATCACTAACGCGGAATTGCCTCCTGCAGGTGAGCAGCTTTGGGACTAAAGAATAGAAGTGTGGTTGGTGGTTCTTTTACCAACCCAGGTATGGTGAATCGATAATAAATTTGGACTTCCTTATTATTCTCTTGTGTTATAAATGTGGCTATGGGAAACGGTCCGAGACTGTGGGACTATTATTTTAAATTTTAGAGAACATGATTTATTGTTATGATTCATATTATATGTTGCGAGACTTATTTCCTGTATTTCAGTTCATGTTCTGGAATATTACCGTTACATCAATTATATTTTTAAGTAACACCCGGTCCGGTTCGGGCGGGCCGTTACAATTTGATTGTCTACGAGTGCCTGCCGTCTGCAACATCGAACCATCATGGTTCATTAATATGTTCTTTTTCAGTTAAGACTTAGATTTAATTGCGAATAAATTAATTAATTAATAACACAACAGAGCAAGAAAGGATAATTACTAGACTTTTCAACAAGGTACTTGAGTCATAATTTGTGAGCTTTTGGGAAATCGTTCTCTGATGCCACCTTTAACAACCTGCCCGAACCGGCCTGGCATTACTTAAAAATATGTAATAAATGTAAACGTAATATTCCATATCATGAATGTTAATACAACAATTAAGTCTGGCAATATATAAATCATATAGATCATAAAAATAAACCATGTTCTCTAAAATATAAAACAACCGTCCCACAGTCTCAGACTGTTTCCCATAGCCACATTAATAACACAAGAGAATAATAAGGAAGTTCAACTTTATTATCAATTCACCAAACTTGCGTCACTTTTATTCTTCAGTCCAAAGCTGCTCACCTACGGAGGCAATTCCACGTTAGTGATAAAAACACTAAGCCGCATAATTAAATGAAACAAGTCAATAAAATCCCCATTATCGTTTCAAGAGTCTTATAGTTGTTATGAGCCTATGCCGAGCTCGTTATATCCTGGGAGGGGTGGCCACCCCATCCAACTACCATCCCATGCTTGCGCACACACGCTACATGGCCCACGGCCTGTAGCTAGTGATGTTTGCCATTGACTCACCCTCTCGGTATCATAAGTGCATAATGAGCCATCTTGCACGATTGCGCCCCGGTTCCCCTTTCGGCAAGGGGACAGGTGTTCAATCTTTCAGGGGTGCCGCCTTGTGCCGAATCGAGTTGACCCCAGTTGCGTTCCAACGCATGGTGGTCAGATACCCAAGTTGACCAAGACTCCCACATAGTAATTTTAAGGGTGCGGCGCCGTGTCGGACTGAGTTCAATTCCTTACACCGATTGCACTCGGTGCATGGTGGACGAATCTGGGCTCAGACTCACCATGGTCAAATTTGGGCTCAGGCCAACTAGGGCTGCCAATAAGTTGAGATACAACATTTTAAATAATTATATAGGCCTGGATAGTTTGTATGTGAACTCGTAAGTATGACCAACGATCCTAATCTGAATGAGAACATAAAATTATACATAAGTATTATTTTCTTCGAGTAGAAATGCATGCAACTAAATGACTAATATATATATCATGATTAAAATTAAACAATATTAAATATTAAATTATTCATGTGACATAATTATTTGAATCCTACTATACATTTTAAATTAATTATCTAAATTATAATTCACACTTAACGAATGATAAAATAATTATCAACTTATAACAAATATTTAATTACTATTATTAGTATATTTTCCTTTGGTTATAATTTTTAATCGCTATCATTATTCATATTAATTTAATTAATTAAGTTGTTCGATTAAATTATTTAAAATATTTTGTAATATTCTAATTCAAAGATATTACTAATACAATTATTTTAAATTATTCAACTCAATAAAGGTTTGAACTTTATTTATTTTCATTAGGTTATTTAGGTTCAACGCATGTGATTTTTACCCGATTATAATTTATTAGCCCATTTTCTACCTTACTTACCCGTTATTAAAATAATTACTTTATTTACCTAATATTAAATTTACTATGATAAAGGTAAAATCGTTGTTTTATTAATTATTTATAATCCTCCGATTTAATTTAATCGTTTATATTACGCTGATAAATTATCAACCGTTTATCATTACCGTATTTTTTTATTACTCATGTCAATGTCGATTTCGTCCAATAATTAATTAATTTAGTAACTTTACTCAAAACCCATTAAAATAATTATTTTTAAAGATTTATTACGAGTTAGTATTATTTTTTTAACTCTAGTCGGTATCGAGTCAACCCATATTTACAAAACTGCCATCTTCTTCTTCCCCAACGTCCCTTCTTCTCCAAACTCCATCTTTGCACCCAAAAATAGGTCTGTGACGTCTTCTTCTTCAACCCTATGCAACCTTCCCCAGCAACCCAATTGAACAACCATATAAACATCCCAACAAGGCATCAACAATGAATTAAAACAGCCAAAGATGAAACCCAACGTCCATGTTTTATAGCAGCTATCCAAGGCGACCGTCCTGCACTAAGCCAGGCCTGTTCTTCTTCTCCCAGCCTCAAGACCCCTCCTTTCTTGCACCTTGCTCCAATTCAGATGTTCCACGACCTCAGGCCGGCCTTAAAACAGTAAGGATCAGCCACCTTTGGATGTTGCATGGAGTATGCAACCCATGATGCGGTCGACGAAGCACAACCGGTCTCTACCCCTCTGAATCTTCCATTACAGCATCTATTTCAGAGGAACTGCCATCACCATCATCACCCCTTGCAACTCCGCCCACAAACAGCTGTAATTCCGCCACCCCTTGGAAACCAGGGACATGGCGAGCCCTCCCTTCGACCCAGCAGCAAGAGAGGACATCGGGATTGTGAGGGAATGCCTTGCAAATGTTTTTACGGTTGCCCATCTTGCCAAAATTTCAGACTACTCGGCCATGGACTGGATTCCAGTGTTCAGTTTAGTTCTTTTCTTTCTTGTTGATTTGAGACTTTAGTTACATGATTAACAAGCTTATTATCAATTAAAAAGAATATGCATGCAAGGAAATTAAGAAGAGGAAGATAGGAAGGATACCCAAGCAAGGAAGAAGCACCGGCAAGGAAGAGGAGAACTAGGCGGCTAAGGTGAGGAAGACGCCCTTTACACAAAAAATGACGTCCTCTTTCAAAATTTGTAAAAATGGAAATGACGGCTAGGGTATGTGAAAACACCCAACACCCATATTTCATTTAACTAGGTAAATAATAAAATGGGTAAATAACTAACCTTGTAGAGAATATAATACGTTCGGTCCTTCCCGGATGGCGTCAAATATTTATTATTATTATTTTTTCACAGTATTTACACGGTTCATGAAACTGACTTGACTCGAGCCAACGGATGAACCGACTAGTTTGGTAACGTAAACCTCTGGCTCGAGTTACTGGTTTTACATCGTCAACCAAAAGTCGCACTTTGAGAGCTTGGCGAACAATTGATTTTCTCTTAGAACTTGAAAATTAATGGACATGTGCTTCATATGCTCTTCTTCATTATTTGAATAGACTAGAATGTCGTCCAACACACGATAATAAACTTGTCCAAGTATGCGTGAAAAATTGTGTTCATGAGTGACATAAAAGCCGCTGGTGCATTTGTTAAACCAAAAGGCATGACCATAAACTGATAATGTCCATATCGAGTTCGGAAAGTTGTTTTCTATATGTCTAACTCCTTTACTTGCAACTGGGGATAACCAGACCACAAGTCTATCTTGAAAAATACTCTGGCAATTTTTAGCTGATGAAACAAGTCATTAGTCCACGGTAAGGGGTACCGATTCTTGACGGCTGAAGTGATCCATCTTTCTTCTTCACAAGAACAATAGGGGCTCACCAGGGTGAAGCACTTGGTCGGATGATACCAACCTGCAATGGTGCTTTAGTTCTGCTGGAGCCATGCGGTATGGTGCTTTAGAAATTGGTATTACTCTAGGTGCTAGGTCAATGGCGAACTCTAGTGCTTTCTTCTGGAGAACCGGCTCTGGAAAATATTGTCCATTGAAAGTTGCCACAAATTCTGCCCACGTGATGGAAGAAATCTCACGTCGATGGAATGTGGTTTTTTCCCTGGATTTCCACCAATAAGATGCTTCCTCCTGAAGCATGCATGTTGCCAACCTCACTTGATGGCGGTGGGGCACAGATAGAGACCCAAAAGCTTTTTCGGTAATGTCTATCCAGCCCTCCGTCTTTATTTGATCGATCCCTCCAATAAATACCTCAGCTCCATTCTTGTTGAACTGTTTCCATAATGTAACGGTCACTATCACCAACAGCTGGCGGCAACACTTGTTGGACTACCGGTGGCACTGGGTTTGGACGCTCCCCTCTCTCGCCTACGTCTGCTAACCCTGCCCGCCCTTGGGCACTCCCATGACCACCGTCTGGGGTGTTGCTGGGACCCACTGCTGACTTTGAGGCTGCAATACCTGATACCACTCCTGGTAACCGCTGAACAATATGAACCACAAAATTTGTATTTTCTGAAGCCTGTGCCACTCCCTGTATGGCCGTCAGGATCTAAGCCAATACATTCTCAGTATTTGAATTTGACTGAGTAGATCGGTTTGACTGTCTATGAGTGCCAACCATCTGAAATGTCAAAATTTTTTCCCATCATGGTTCATTAATATGTTCTATTTTAGTTATGACTTAGGTTTATTAGAGAATGACTTTGTTAATTAATAAGATAAAACATTGGGAAAAGATATGTACTGGACTTTTCAACAAGGTGCTTGAGTCATAATTTGTGAGCCTGACCGGCCCGGGTGTTGCTTAAAAAGTTAAATGCTGTAACCATAATATTCATGTACAGGAATCATAACACGGTAAATAAGTCTAGAAAATTTATAAATCATAAAAATAGAACATGTTCCGATAGCAAGTGACAATGCATAAAATAAACTAACTCAAAGTCCCACAGTCTCGGACCGTTTCACATAGCCACATTTATAACACAAAAGAATAAAAAGGAAGTCCAATTTACTATCAATTCACCAAACCTTGGGTTGGTAAAAGAAACATCAACCACACGTTTATTCTTCAATCCAAAGCTGTTCACGTGCGTAGGCAATTCCGCGTTAGTGATGACACCACTAAGCCGCATAATTAAATGAAACAAGTCAATATAATCCCTATTATCATTTCTCGAGACTTTTAGTTGTTATGAGCCTATGCTGAGCTCTTAATATGCTGGGAGGGGTGGCCAGCCCATCCAGCAACCATCCCATGCATGCGCACACATGCTACGTGGCCCACGTTTATAACACAAGAAAATAAAAAGGAAGTCCAATTTATTATCAATTCACCAAACCATGGTTGATAAAAGAAGCACCAACCACACTTTTATTCTTCCGTCCAAAGTTGTTCACCTGCGGAGGCAATTCCGCGTTAGTGATGAAATCACTAATCCGCACAATTAAATGAAACAAGTCAATATAATCCCTATTATCATTTCACGGATCTTTTAGTTATTACAAGCCTATGCAGAGCTCTGAATATATTGGGAGGGGTGGCCACCCCATCCAGCTACCATCCCATTAATGCGCACAAACGCTCATGGCCCAAGGCCTGTAGTTACTGATATTTGCCATTGACTCAACCTCTTGATATCACAAGTGCATAATGAGCCATCTTGCGCCACTACGCCCTGTCACCCCTTTCGGCCTGGTGGCAGGAATTTAATCTTTCAAGGGGTGCTACCTTGTGTCAAATTGAGTCGACCCTGGTTGTGCTCGGTGCATGGTGGTCAGTTATGAACTCCAGTCGACCAAAACTCCCACATTGTAATTTTAAAGGGTATGGCCCTGTAAAGATTTTGAAAAAATAAAATAAAATAAAATATTCTACTTTGTCTGGGAAGGATCGAACATTGGATTATTATTATTATGGTTAATATATTATTATTATTAGTTTATTCTCTACCTGGTTATCCGATTATATTTTATTCTCTACCGGTTACCCGATTAAATGAAATATGGGTGTTTGGGTATTTTCCCATACCCTAGCCGTCATTTTCATTTCATTTTCATGAGGGGCATCTTCCTCATAGCCACCTAAATCTCATCTTCTTCTCATCTTCCTTACCGGTGCCGCTTCTTCCTTGCTTGGGTATTCTTCCTATCTACCTATTCTTAATTTTCATACAAACATACTTCTTTTTAATTGATAATAAGCTTGATAATCATGAGAATTAAAGTGTTAAATCAACATGAAAGAAAAGAAAACCAAACTGGAAATTGAAATTGCTGCCATGGCCGACGAGTCTGAAATGTTGGCAAGATGGGCGCATGGAAACCAAGTTTGCAAGGCAACCCTCACACCCTCGATGGTCTCTCTGGATGCTGGGTTGAAGGGATGGATCGCCATGTCTTTGATTTCCGGTGGGTGGCGGAATTGCACCTGTTAGTGGGCGGAATTTCACGGATGGGGATAATGGACAACACTGTGATGGATTCCAGACATCCATACCAGTCCTCCGGCCAAGGTTCACGCCGTGCATGCTCACAGCGCTTGGCCTTGACGTTGGGTTGTCGTGCGGGGAGAAGGGGAGCATTCCCGGTAGTGCTGCTGGCTGGACGGAGTTCACCTTGCAGTCCCGTCGGTGTTGCTGGCCAGGCGTCGTGTGCCTTGGTGCAGAACAGAGTTCGACATGGATAGTGTAACGACCCGCCCGAACCGGACCGGGTGTTACCTAAAAATATAATTGATGTAACAATAATATTCCAGAACCTGAATTGAAAAACAGCAAATAAGTCTAGCAATATATAATATAAATCATAACAGTAAATCATGTTCTCTAAAATATAAAATAACCGTCCCATAGTCTCGGACCATTTCCCATAGCCACATTTTTAATACTAGAGAATAATAAGGAAGTCCAATTTTTACTATCAATTCACCAACTTGAGTGACTTTTATTTTTAAGTCCAAAGCTGCTCACCTGCGGAGGCAATTCCGCGTTAGTGATAAAACCACTATGCCGCATAATTAAATTAAACAAGCCAATAAAATCCCCATTATCATTTCAAGAGTCTTTTAGTTGTTATGAGCCTATGTTGAGCTCGTTATATGTTGGGAGGGGTGGCAACCCCATCCAGCTACCATCCCATGCATGCGCACATACGCTACGTGGCTCACGGCTTATAGTTACCTATATTTGCCATTGACTCACCCTTTTGGTATCACAAGTGCATAATGAGCTGTCTTGGGCCATTTCGCCTTGTTGCCCCTTTAGGCATGGGGACAGGTGTTCAATCTTTTAGGGGGTGCTGCGTTGTGCCAAATAGAGTCGACCCCGGTTGCATTGCAACGCATGATGGTTAGATACTCAAGTCGACCAAGACTCCCATATAGGAATTTTAAGGTTGCAGCCCCGTGTCGGCTGAGTCAATTCCTTCCTAGATGCACTCGATTCATGGTGGTCGAATCTGGGCTCGGGCCAACCAAGGTTGCAAATAAGGGAAAACACAACATTTCAAATAATTATACAACGTTCCAGCGAATGGTGAACTCGGAGTTGTGACCAACAATCCTAATCTGAACGAGACCATAAAATTATACATAAGTATAATTTTATTCGGGTAGAAATGCATGCAACTAAATGCCTAATATATATATCATCATTAAAATTTGACAACATAAGTATGCAACCATTCAAAAATATTAAATATTAAATTCTCAACAAATCTAGTGAGATAATTAATTATTCATGTGACATATTCATTTAAGCTCTGCTTTGCATTTTAAATTAATTATCTAAATCATAATTAATACTTAACAATTGATAAAATAATTATTAACTAATAAACAAATATGTAATTACTATTATTAGTATATTTTCCTTTGAGATGATAATTACATAACCACGGTCTTGATGATTTAGTTTTGGTTATAATTTTTCTTAGTCGCTATCATTATTAATAGTAATTTAATTAATTAAGTCGTTCAAATAAATTAATTAAATTAATCTGCATATTCTAATTCAAAGATATTACTAATACAATTGTTTTAAATTATTCAACTCAATAAAGGTTTGAACTTTATTTATTTTCATTATGTTATTTAGGTTCGACGCTTGTGATTTTTTACCGGATTATACTTTAATAACCCATTTTCTACATTACTAACTCATTATCAAAATAATCACTTTATTTACCTAATATTAAATTTAATATGGTAAAGGTAAAATCTTTATTTTATTAATTACTTATAATCCTCTGATTTAATTTAATTGTTTGTATTACGCCGATTAATTATCGACCGTTTATCATTACCGTATTTTTTTATTACCTATATCCATGTTGACTTCGTCAAATAATTAATTAGTTTAGTAACTTTAACCCATAACTCATTAAAATAATTATTTTTAAACGTTGATTACGAGTTCGTATTATTTTTAATTTGTGTCGATATCAAGTTAACCCATATTTACTGATTTGCCAACTTGTTCTTCCCCAACGTTCTTCTCTTCTCCTCCTTCATCTTGCACCCAAAAACAGCCTACTTCCTTCTTCTCCACCCCTTATCTTGGCACCCAAACCCAGATTCACGTCCTCCATCAACTTCAACCTCTCCAGCAACCAAATTTGAGACCTAAGATTCGTGATTTACAGCTGCTATCCAAGGCGAGCATGTCCTGCACCATGGTGCCCGGCCCCTGGCCAGCAACACCGCCGGGGACACAAGGCAACCTCCATCCGGCCAGCAGCACCACCAGGAACTCTTCCCTTCTCCCTGCACAACAACACAACATCCCGGCCAAGCACTGTGAGCATGCACGGTGTGAATCTTGGCCGACGGACTGGTACGGATGCCTGAACTCACCCATAGCGTTGTCCACCATCCAAACCCCATCCTAGAACTTCTAAGACGCTAGAGACTGCAATTCCCTTATCCTAACCCAACCAATTACATAGAATAGGACGTTGATGAAGCAACAGCACAACAAAATGAATTGATGAAGCAGAACTTTACAAGATGATCATGAATTGATGAAGCAACAGAAATTAGCATGGTGATTAAGAAATGCATGAAAACTAAGATTTGAGAGATAGGAAAATTACCCAAGAAAGGAAGAAGCCACGTAAGTAAGGAAGAGGAGAAGAAAATGCGAATGAAGGCTAGGGTGGAGGACGTCCTTCATAAAATAAAATGAAATGACGGCTAGGGTATGTGAAAACACCCATATTTCACTTAACCGGGTAACCGGATAATAAAATGGGTAAATAATTAGCCGGGTAGAATTAACCTGGTAAAGAATATAACACGTTAAGTCCTTCCCAGACCGCGTTCGGTCCTTTCCGAACCGCGTCCGTGCCCAAGTATTATTATTATTATTATTATTATTATTATTATTATTATTATTATTCCCACAGTCTTTCCAATCTCCCCAACTTAGAAATGTTTCATCCCGGAAATATTATAACGACAACATGATAATCATGATATAATTTTATTTCTTCAATATCGGTTCATGTTATTACAACAATGAGAATCTTATGCCCCAAATAAGCTAGGGTATTTCCTTGCCATTTCTTGTTCAGTCTCCCATGTAGCTTCCTCTAATGCCTAATTTTTTTCCACAATACTTTTACCAAAGGAATTTCCTTGTTCCTGAATGTCTTTATTTCTCTTGCCAGGATGCGGATCGGCTTTTCCTCGTAGGTTAAATCTGATTGTAGCTCTAAGTCTTCAAAATTAGTGATGATATGATCTTCATCTCGTACATATTTCTTTAGCATTGACACATGGAAAACATTGTGTACTCCAATGAGCCTTGGTGGCAATGCTAATCTATATGCACAATTTCCAACTCGATCCAGGATTGAAAATGGTCCTATGAATCCTGCCAGATATTCCGCTGTCCTCAATGATATTGTGGGAATGAAGTAAGCTTCCGTAATTAGTTAGTCCACAACTACCCATATGGAGTCATGCTTCTTCCGAGTCCTTGGGAGCTTTGCAATTAAATCGCATGTGAGCCACTCCCATTTCCAAGTTGGTATTCCTAAAGGTTGCAGTCCTCCAGGTAGTTGATGTTGGGCTTTCATTTGTTGGCAAGTCTGACACTTGGAGACAAAATCCACAACATCCCTCTTCATCCCAATCCACCAATAGGTTTGCTTTAAATCCTGATATATTTTAGTAACTCCAGGGTGTATCGAGAACTTTGATCGATGAGCCTCCACCAAGACATGCCATCTCAGTGCATCATCCTTGGGTACACACAACCTTCCTCTAAATCTGATCACGCTATTGGAATCAACTACAATGTCAAGAATCTTGTGCAACATTTCATTCAGCTCCTCATCACCCATTTGTGCTAGTTAACACGATCAGTTAAATCATTGGAATTTGCTAGTAATTCTATTAGTTGCTCCACAGGATTGATAGCCACCATTATCGTCTCACATGGCCCAAAGTCTAGCTAGCTGCTGACCGTAGTCCACTTTGCTCTTCTGACTCAATGCGTCTGCTACCACATTCGCTTTCCCTGGATGGTATAAGATTTGGAAATCGTAGTCCTTCAAATATTCTATCCACCGCCTTGTCGAAGGTTAAGGTCATTCTGGGTGAAGATATACCTCAAACTCTAGTGGTCAATGAAGACTTTGAACTGGGCTCCATACAAGTAGTGTCACTAAATCTTCAGGGCAAAAACCACTGAGAATAATAAGGAAGTTCAATTTTTATTATCAATTCACCAACCTGAGTCACTTTTACTCTTCAGTCTCAAAGCTACTCACCTGCGGAGGCAATTTCGCGTTAGTGATAAAACCACTAAGCCGCATAATTAAATGATATGAGTCAATAAAATCCTCATTATCGTTTCAAGAGTGTTTTAGTTGTTTTGAGCCTATGCCGAGCTCGTTGTATGTTGGGAGAGGTGGCCACCCCATCCAGCTACCATCCCATTCATGCGCACACACGCTACGTGGCCCACGGCCTGTAGTTACCGATGTTTGCCATCAACTCACCCTCTTCGTATCACAAGTGCATAATGAGCCGTCTTGCACCATTGCGCCTTGTTGACTTGTTCCAAATTGAGTTGACCCTGGTTGCGTTCAAGCGCATGCTGATCAGATACTCAAGTAGACCAAGATTCCCACATAATAATTTCAAGGGTGCTGCCCCGTGTCGGACTGAGTCAATTCCCTGACCCCGGTTGCACTCGGTGCATGGTGGTCAAATCTGGGCTCAGGCCGACCAGGGTTGCCAATACGGGAAAATACAACATTTCAAATAATTATACAGACTGTATAGTTCGTAAGTGAACTCGCAGCTGTGACCAACAATCCTAATCTTACCAAGAACATAAAATTATACATAAGTATAATTTTATTCAGATAGAAATTCATGTAACTAAATGCTAATATATATATCATTATTAAAATTCGACAACATAAGTATGCAACCATTCAAAAATATTAAATATTGAATTCTCAACAAATCTAGTGAACTAATTAATTATTCATGTGACATAATCATTTAAGCTCTACTTTACATTTTAAAATAATTATCCAAATCATAATTAATACTTAACAATTCATAAAATAATTATTAACTAATAAAAAAATATTTAATTACTATTATTAGGATTTTTTCCTTCGAGATGATAATTACTTAACTGTGGTCTTGATGATTTCTGTTTACAGTTATAATTTTTTTTAGTCGCTATCATTATTAATAGTAATTTAATTAATAAAGTCGTTCGATGAAATTAATTAAATTAATTTGCATTTTCTAATTCAAAGATATTATTAATAAAATTATTTTAAATTATTCAACTCAATAAAGGTTCGAACTTTGTTTATTTTCATTATGTTATTTAGGTTCGACGTTTGCGATTTTTTACCCGATTATAGTTTAATAACCCATTTTCTACATTACTGACCCATTATTAAAATAATCACTTTATTTACCTAATATTAAATTTAATATGGTAAAGGTAAAATCTTTATTTTGTTAATTACTTATAATCTTCCTATTGAATTTAATCGTTTGTATTACGCCGAATAATTCTTGATTATTTATCATTACAATATTTTTTTATTACTTATGTCCATGTCGATTTCATACAATAATTAATTAGTTTAGTAACTTTAACCCATAACCCATTGAAATAATTATTTTTAAAGATTAATTGACGAGTTCCTATTATTTTTAACTCGAGTCGATATCGAGTCAACCAATATTTACAGATTTGCCATCTTCTTCTTCCCAATGTTCTTCTCTTCTCCACCTTCATCCTCCACCCAAAAATAGCCTACTTCCTTCTTCTCTAACCCTTATCCTGGCACCCAAACCCAGATTCACGTCCTCCATCAACTCAACTTCTCCAGCAACCAAATTTGAGACCTTAGATTCGTGATTTACAGCAGCTATCCAAGGCGAGCATGTCCTGCACCATGGCGCCTGACTCCTGGCCAGCAGCACCGTTGGGGAAGCACGGCGACCTCTGTCCAGCCAGCAACACCACCAGGAACTCTTCCCTTCTCCCCCCACGACAACCCAACATTCCGGCCAAGCGCTGTGAGCGTCCACGGCGTGAATCTTGGCCGACGGATTGGTACGGATGCCTGAACTCACCCACAGCATTGTCAACCATCCAAACCCCTTCATAGAACTTCTAAGACGCTAGAGACTGCAATTCCCTTATCCTTACCCAACCAATTACACAGCATAGGATGCTGATGAAGCAACAGCACTACAAAACGATTATGAACTGGTGAAACAGTAGCAAGTTTATATGACGCCCATCAATGGAGGAAGTAGCAGAACTTTACATGATGATCATGAATTGATGAAGCAATAGAAATTAGCATGGTGATTAAGAAATGCTTGAAAACTATGTTTTTGGAGATAGGAAAGTTACCCAAGGAAGGAAGAAGCCTCGCCGGTAAGAAAGAGGACAAGAAAATGCGAACAAAGGATAGGGGGAGGACGTCTTTCTTAAAATAAAATAAAATGACGGCTAGGGTATGCGAAAACATATGTATTTCACTTAATCGGGTAAACGGATAAATAATATAATGCGTAAATAATTAACCGGGTAGAATTAACCGGGTAAAATATAGCTCTTTCACTCCTTCCCGAACCACGTTCGGTCCTTTCCAGACCGCATCCGCATCCAAGTATTATTATTAGTATTATTATTATTATTATTTTTCCCACAGTCTTTATAGATAGTTGCTGTAGAGCACGAGCTTTATGCTTCCAATTGGATTGGTAGGGAAGGGAAGCAGTTAGTGAAGGACGTGATATGGTTTTGGGTTGAAGAAGAAGATGTCAAGGTCTAGTTTTGTGCCATGATGAAGGTGGAGAAGAGAAGGATCGTTGGGGAAGAAGAAGATGGCAAACTTGTAAATAAAGCTTGACTCGACACCGACTCGAGTTAAAAATAATATTAACCCATAATAAATCTTTAAAAATAATTATTTCTAATGGGTTATGGGTTAAAGTTACAAAACAAAAATAAAAGGATGGGGCCATTGGGTGTTCACAAATCGATGTAGTCTAATTAATTATAATGTTCCTTCAAGTTTCCAGCTGTTTGACTCCATTGAACACTATAAATTGTAGCCATTGGGTGGGGCCAAGTGTCTTGACCATTCAATTCCAAAGTTTAATTTATTCATCTTTTTCTTCATTGAAACACCAAAATTAAGCATATCTAATAAAATATTAATTAACCAAAAAATAAATTAAAATATCACTTAATTAATAATGTTTATACCTAGGAAGTACAAAATTATATAAAAAACCTGGGTAAATATTGTATATTTTAAACACTTAACACACCCCACACTTAAACTTTTGCAGGTCTCGAGCAAAATATCATAACAAAGAAAATTTTACTACACAAAAATACTTAGTCCCCATTATGTTCTCATATGATTCTTAATCAAACTATCCAAAGGCAACAAGATGTCAATTAAATCAGAAATTCCCTTTCATCAATCACATCCAAAAGAAAGCTCTTTGTGTTTGTGTGTGATAGTCCATTGGCTTATCATTCTCATCTGCAACCAAGAGAATACAATCAAGCACATGCTTAAATATGTTTACCTTTCGCTCCCATCTCGGCTAATGTAGGTAATGCCAGTTAATGGAATCAATAGGTCTTTATAGGTTGTAACGGGGCCAGGGGCTAGGGACCAAAAAATAAGATAAATAAGATAGAAAAATCAGCGGCTAATATGCACCTTAGAATTAAAAATCCTTTCTAAATCCTAACATACATGTACAACAAATCCCCAAGCAATATGAAACAAACTTCCATAAATGTAGTATCGAGTTGACCCAATATAAGAACTAACTTTGCTTTGATTTTCCATTGACTACCTACTACTTTTTCTTTTTCTCTTTTCTTTCAAACCCGTGGAAGACTCTTGCTTCGTCTTGTATTTACTGGTGGATGATCATTGCCTCATCTTTTTCTTTTCTTCTTTTTTTTTTCCTTTGTTTTTCTTCTCTTTTTTTTGTTAACTTAGCAAAGTGCCAGGAAAGTCCACACA
>JAURVB010001749.1:0-63438 GCA_033002965.1 Piper betle | reverse complement strand
AATACGGTAATCAAGGGATCAAACCTCCGGGCAGAAATTCTTTGTCAGGTAATCTTCTTACTACTGAAGTGGCTTCCATAAATGCTAGCTTAGAGAATATAAAAGTATCTTGGAAGACAACAGGCTGTTCTATTATGTCTGACGGGTGGACCAATCAATCCGGTAGAACTTTGATCAACTTTCTAGTTTACTGCCCAAGAGGAATGTATTTCCTTGGATCAGTTGATGCTTCAGACAAAAAAGGATGCTACGTATTTGTTTAGTTTACTGGACAAAGTAGTAGAAGAAGTTGGGGAGGAAAACGTTGTGCAGGTCATTACTGATAATGCTTCGGCATACAAAGCTGCTGGGAGGATGCTAGAACATAAGAGACCGCATTTATTTTGGACTCCGTGTGCTGCCCATTGTATAAACTTGATGCTTAAGGACTTTGCAAAAATTAAGAAAGTTGGAACATGCATTATGAATGCACAAAAAGTCACCAAACTAATATACAACCACTCATGGTTGTTGGCTCTTATGAGAAATAATTTCACAAATGGGCATGAATTGGTGAGACCTGGGGCTACTCGATTTGCTACTCATTTTTTGACGATTGCTAGTTTCCTAGAACATAAGCAGGCACTGAAAAAGCTGTTTGTTTCTGAAATGTATTCATCATCGAAGTTTGCAAAAGATGAGGATGGAATAGCAGCTGAAAATATTGTCTTAAGTGCACATTTTTGGAAGAAGATGGAATTTGTGCATAAAACAATTGAGCCACTTGTTCGTTTTTTGAGATTGGTAGATAGTGATGAAAGACCTTCGATGCCATTTGTTTATGATGAAATGCAAAAGACTATCGAAAAAATAAAAGAGGTACATGGCATGAAAGTCGAACGATACAAGTTATTTGTTGATATCATCACCAAGAGATGGGCCAATCAATTTTGTCATCCTCTTCATGCTGCAGCATATATGCTTAATCCTCAAACTCGTTATCGCCCTGACTCTACCATTGTATGCTCTTATTTGACTTACATACCTTTTATGATTTTTTTAACAATTTCATATTGCTTATGTTTGATTGGGAATAATTTTGTAGCCAAGTGAGGTGTATCGTGCATTCAATGATGTCATTTGTCGTTTGGAAGTCAATGAGGTAGCTCGATCCATGGCATCTTTGCAGGTGAAGATACTATTATTTTTAATTTTTATATATAAATGTTTATGTATAACTAAATATGATGATTCATTTTGTTTCAATATTTTGTAGTGGTCCGATTTTGTATCTGCAAAAGGAGATTTTGGACATTCTCTTGCAATTACCAATAGAAAAGTCCTTCACCCAGGTAAAATCCACCTTTCTCCAGATTTCATGTTTATTGCAAGCTTATAAGTAAATCAATTTGTCAAATGTAGCATCATGGTGGGAGCAACATGGTATAAACTGCCCTGAACTACAAAAGATAGCTATTAGAATACTTAGTCAAACTTCATCATCATCGGGTTGTGAACGTAATTGGAGCACTTTTGACCAAGTACATACCAAAAAAGAAATCGACTTGCAAGGAAGAGAGTAAATGATCTTGTATATGTTCATTACAACATGCGGGTCAAAGAAAACGAGTTGAGGTGGAGGCATAAATATGATGCAGTTAGTGAACATTTGAGTTTAGAAGACTCGTTAGATGAGTGGGTTGGAGAACAGGACAACCCATCAGCATCGGTATGTTTAAATAAAGCTTACATCACATTGATTTTGTGTATGAATTTGTTTTTGAATTGAAATGAATAGGGTATGACTTGCCAACATGCAGGATGATTTCTTTGGTACCAATGTTGGCAACAATGATGGTGCAGATGAAGAGGCTTTTGTAGCAAATGAAAGTGGCAACACATTGAAAACTGCAATTGGATCGTGTTCTACTACGTCTGATGGTTTTTCTTTGCCTCCTCTTCCTTGTGGACAAAATGTTGATATTGATGTACATATTGACTCCCAACATAATTTGTCTTTGCCTCCTGAACCTGAGGGACTTCATATGAGTGGGAGTTATATGCCTCCTTTTACGCAGGGGTCTCTTGTTAATGCGGATGATAGCTCTACTCTTCCTATTGGTGATAATGATTCAGACTCCGAAGATGCTTCAGATGATGAATTAGATGATTTAGTAATAATCACTGTGTAAAATTGTGCTGAACATTCAGTTTTTGGACTTATATTAATATCTTGTTGTTATTATTTGATACAACACAAATGATGATATATCAAATGTTATACTTATGACATTGAGGTATTGTGATGATAAATTGTGATGCTCTTTTATACTTGTATTAAATTATAAATTTGTGTATTTATGTGCAAAAATTATATAATTATGTATTTCAGGTATTTATGTTATGAGTTGTCAAATTTTTGTATATGACCAATTTGGACCGATTCAACTGAACCGATTCCTGGCCAATTTAGACCGATTCCGATTCCGATTCCTTCGAAAACCGATTCCGATTCCGATTCCGATTTATGCAACCATGGGTTTAGGTGTGGTAGACAAGTTTGGCTTGCCTCGGCTTCGCTCGTCCATTAGATGAGCCAAGCTATGCTTGAGCACGATGTACCACACTGAGCTAAAAATTTGGCTCAATTCGGTAACAAATTTGAACTCGAACTTAATTTATAATCCACTTTATAATTTTATATGGGTATATATTTGTGATAACTTCACTTGGTTACGATCTACTTGTACCCCGGTGACACAATTTTACATGTTTTTTAATTTTTTATAAATAAATATATGATTTTTTTATTAATTTTTATTAATTTTTCTTTAATTTAAGCCAAGTCGAGCTGGCGAACGAGTCAAACCGAGCGGGGTTTTACCCTTAAGAGCCGAGCTCGGCTCAACTTGTTACATGGCGAGCCGAGATCGAGCTTGGTCGACTAAAACTGAGCTCGGCTCCGCTGCGACGGCGTTTTGTGAATGTTGTGTTGGCGAAGGAGACAGCGACCCTCCGACTTGTCGGCGGCTTCCGACCGAGCTTTGCCAATGGCGTCGTCGACGAGGAAGGCGGTGGACCTCCTATCCATGTACGACGACGACGAAGACGAACTCGATGACGCGTCGGCTCCCCCGTCTTTGCCGGCTGAGGACCCTGCCCCGCTTCTCAACACCCCCAATCTTCCATCCCCGGCGATGTCTCAGACTCTGACGCCGCCGGTTTCCACTCCCAACCCCCTCCGCGATGGGGTTGAAGCTCGCAAGGCGGTAAAAGGGGGAGCACTCGGGATTGCCGATTACGGCCAGGACGAGTCCGCCATGTCTCCTGAAGCCGAGGTTTAGGGTTTTTTTTTTTAAAAAAATGTTCTCCTTCTTTATGCGACTGCGTTTGGGACCCGAAAAAGATGAAATTTTGGTATATTTGTGTTTGTCAATTCTCAGTTTTTTTGAGGGGGTTGAAAATTTTGGGAATTTGGTGAAGATTGGTTGTGATTGGATGGTTGCAGGATATGGAGATTGAGGGTTCTGGAAGGGTTGTGGTGGGAGCAGAGCTTGAACTCGGTATGTGTTTTATTATCACTCATCACTTCTCCTTTGATAAAGGTGACGTCTTTGAACCGTTTTCTGTTTGATCCACATTGTAGGGCATTCTCTGGATAAAACTCCACGGATTGTAGGTTCTGCTCAAGGTCAAGCAGTTGGTGCTCCGCAGGGTACATCGCCTCCTGCTGCTGGGCTACAAGAGCAGCCGAAAGAGGAAGACCTTGGGGTGATGCACTCTTCCCACGAGATCGAAGGGGGCCAAAGAAACGAGCCTGCTGCGGATTCCACGGAACTGCATAGAGAGGTTGAGCTTTTGGCCAAGTTCTTGCCCCCACCTCCGGAATTTCTGTGCTCGAAGGAGCTGCAAGTAAGTGTTCCCGTTGTGCTTTTCATTACTCGAAGATTTTGACGGGTAGATGTTTCTGCATGCTGGAGCTTGAGCTAGAACTGGAACAAAAATTGCATTCGGCAGTATTTGTGTGAAAAGGGGTTATTGAAATCTGGGCGGCCTTCTTATATTATCTGCAATGATCACAGGCATTATACCTCCTTACTAGATTCACTGTCTAACGTACTATAGCACCTTCAAATACACATGGACAGTTTAAGATAGATAAAATAGATTAGCCCACTTTCATGTTAGAAGGAGCTGGAAATCTGAATAATCAAATGGAAATCTACACATTCATGTTAGGAGTTATTTTTATCTTGTTTTTGGTGACCGCCTAGATACCTTACATGGTTTTAGTTTGTTTTGCAGCACATATTAAATGTTACTTATTTTTGGTACGTTAGTGTTTTGTTGTTATCATAGCAATCATATGTCTGTTGAACTTACATCTTTGTGCTGATAAATGAGGTGCATATGTGAACATGGTGGTCTCTAGCTTATGTACTCATTGACGAAGAAATTGAAAAGCAAAAAGGAAAAACTATCAGCAATCAGCATCGATGCATTAAATGACCATCTTATATTGATTAAAATAGTATCGTCTGTGTGTTTTGACTCCAGCTTCCCCGCCTTAACTCGACTTTTTGTTGCAGTATTCCATTCTGCAATCATGCTTTCATGATATTTGCCTTTAACCCTTTGTTTTATTGCAGGAAAAGTTCGATAAGTTTCTTGCTTATCAGAGAGCTGGGAAGAGCTTCAACACTGATCTTCACAACAGGAAGGATTACAGGAATCCAGACTTCTTGTTGCATGCAGTAACATATCAAAGGATAGATCAGATAGGAACCTGTTTTAGTAAAGATGTTTTTGATCCACATGGCTATGACCCAAGTGACTACTTTGATGCAATTGGTCATTAAATTTTCCTCTATACTGTCTGTTTGGCAAAGTTTTTACAAAAAATTCTATTTACATCCTTTTTATGTGATGTGGTTCTCTTCTTTGTCTCTAGAAAAAAAGCTGATAATCTCAATGTGGTTTTGATACAACCTGTTTCAGAATCTGGCTAATGTTGATTTTTACTAGTGTGATGTCATGTATGGTATCGAGTAGACATTAACCAGTTGCAGGCTATGAGGTCTACATCCTTTCAGTTTTTTTGCTATTTTTTGATGAACTGGTGTTTTATTTCTAGAGGCGGACATGAAGCGGGAGATGGAACGAAAGGAGCAGGAAAGAAAGAGAAGCCCAAAGGTTGAATTTGTTAATGGAAATGTTCAACCAGCAACTGTTATTCCTCAGCTGAGAATTGGAGGACAAATACCAGGTGCATCACAAATAGATGGCTAAACGGAAATTCATTGTCTCCCCAATTCTTACTTTTATCTTTCTAATGCTTATGTCTCCGTAATTCTTACTTTTATCTTTCTAATGCTTATGTTTTGAATTCAGTACCTGTTGCTGCTGGAGGTTTGCATCCGGTACCTCAGCCTGTTACTGATCTGTCCGCTAGAGATGGACGGCCTAATAAGAAATCGAAGTGGGATAAGGTTTGAACTGTCGCCTTGTGGGGTTTCAGACAATGTAAGAGAAGAGAAGCTGAAGAAAAAAGATTAAGGGAATATAAATCTGATAGAAGATCGCGAGGCGAATATTAATTTGTTACATGGGCATGTTCACACGTTCTTCATCTACTTTCTAGATGAGGTTGAGATCGGTGATAATTGTAATAATGTAATCACTAGTTCATTTCTACATGTATATATAAATTTTTGTAGTACGTAATATCGAGATTTCATTTGCATTACTTTGTTACGTGCTGATCTCCTGAAGCAATGTCATCCTTAGGTCGTGAGTATTACTTATGTGAAGGTTGCGTTTTCGGGATGCTCAAAGCCATTCTATATGTTGTGTTATCAGTTTTTGAACTGTGTTATGGGTTATAGTGGATAAGCCAGCCCGTCCATACATTAAGGTATACCGAAGATTGCCATGTTAAGAACAAAATTTTGGACTTTCAACACCCTTTGGAGAGCTATGGATGAACTTCTTGAGAAAAAAATTACAGTTTAACAACTCCCCAGTTCTGTAATATGTCGCTACATGCAACTAAGATGAAAAAAATCAAACGCAGATCAATGACCAATTTTTGACTAGTTCTTAAGGAAAAAAACAGCAACACCCAATCAAGTATATCAACATAATATCACGAGGATGAAGACTCAACTCCGTCAACTCCACCACTGCCCATGAAAGGGAGCCAAATTGAGCACTTCTAATTAGCCAAAGTTGATTCTCATCATTCATTATTAGGCAAGATCTCTGGGTGCTAAGCGTCGTTCGTTTTCAAACATGTCTTCTCGGCAATGCTTGCTCCTGTCTCCTCGCCATCATTTCTCTATTGAACGCTGATGGCAGCTATGGGAGCTCGTTATCTTCTGGAGTTCACAGAGGTGCTAAAATTCCGCTTTGAATTTCAGAAGCTCAAGTTGTCTCAGCTGGAAGTGCCAAAACCTGAACTCCCGAAGCTGCCCGAGTTGCCAAAGGTAGAACTTCCGAAACTTGCGGTGCCGCAGTTGCCAAAGCTAACTCTTCCCGAACTGCCTACGCCTGCCATGTCTAAGCCTTAAAATGCCATTGTACACTCCGTCCCAATTGGAAGAAAAAACATATCTACATGTAGTTTACATCCTTGCTCATTCTACCTTAACAAGTCTTCCTTGGTCTGCCCATGGTTGCGTACTCGTTCTTTCTCAGTCTTCTTCGTGCACGAGTATTTGTAGTTCTTTTGTATCATATGTATTAATCATGTACCATTTGTTCTTTGTACGATTATTTGTGAAATGTATGCATCATCGATTTCTTTTTCAACTAAGCACCATGCATCTTTCATGGGTACATTTCTATTAGAATAATAAATATATAAACGCTTAATTAAGCTGGGGGAGAATTTTTCCGCCCAAGCTAGCGATTGCATCGACCAGCATGAGCAAGGTGCTTAAACAAATCGGCCATTAGTGACGAAAAAATATCCTCGTGATGGATTTTACTTCACTGTAGCCATACTTTTATATTAGATGCCCCCATATTAGTAACCAATGAATATTTCTCTTTTGCATTCTAAAATCCATATCATTATTTTGAAGACAAACTAGAAGCTGATTGTATCATTGGTTAATGTAACGACCGTTTGTTACGTCGTTAAGTGTGAATGTAAAAGTACGTCAGTTTTTTTACTGTTCGTTTCTAGTTATACTATTTGGTTTTGCTATCCGTAAAAATGAGAACACTGTATATATATTCTGAATCAATGAAAGGTAACATATCGTTGTTCTAAAAACTTTCGAACTTATTGCTTAATCCTTACAAGCTATCATTAATTAAGCTTCTGATCTTTTTGAATCTCAACCAATTCAATCGTTCACTTCCAGATTTTTTTAGAAAAAAGACATCGACCGTTCAATCAGCTGGAGGTTCAATGAGCAGCATGCAATTTGTTTCCAATGTCATATGGTGAAGCTAAATGATCAGAAATGCAAATACATTGCAATTTCACAATTGGATTATCAGCATTAGAGGGGACAAAAATAATTTGTAGATGGTTCCGTTTATTTAAGAAAGAGAGAATACCATTAATTAATCGACTATGTATGACGAAGATCAGTAAATTGGCTACAATAGTCAAATAAATTAACTTGGACAATGCATCCAACAACAAAAATTGTCAATGTAATGGCTAATTAAGCTCGTATATGTAGTAGAGATACATGTATATGCCCAAATATATATAATAGGAGTACTATTGTAACATGAGGTGCCAAAATCTGTCAAAAGAAAGCTTTGAAACCATGCACGCCATGCAAAGGAGAGTTTTTTTGTCAAAAAGAAAGAAGAAATAAGAAAAGAGCCAACAACGTCAAGGAGGCCGACATCGGAGACACCACAAGAAGAGCAGCGCCGCCGCCGGTTCATATTTAGCAGGGCTTCGGGATGATGGTGCCGCTGTACAAGGGCTTGACGCTCTCGCAGACAGCGGAGAGGGGTGCCTTTTTGGCGGCGGAAATCATGGGGGACTTGCCGGGCTTGAACCTGATGTCCCTGAGCTTCATGTTCTTGCACGGGTAGCTCTTGCTGCACACGATCTTGACGGCGACCGGGGTCGCGGAGGTGCCGCGAATGTTTTCGAAGGTGACGTCCTCGAGCTTCACCGTCGACGGCTTCTTGTTCTCGCAGTGGGCGAAGGGGCAGTACTTCTGGTCCACGATGATGGGGTTCAACACGTTCTTCATTATCAGGTTCTTGAACGTCACGTTCCTTACCGTTGTCGTCACCGCCGCGTCCATCCATGTCTTGATCCGGACGCCGTTGTCGGTGTCGATGAAGGTGGAGTCCTTCACGACCACCCCCTTCACGTCCCCTTCCCAATCGTACTTGCCCAAGCTCCCAACGCTGCATGAACATTTTTTCTTTTTCGTCAACCACCCATCTTACCTACTAGTTTATTCGTGTTATCGCTAAAATACATATTAAATAGCTCCTTTCTTTTCTTTTAACTGTGTTAGTTTTGGGAACAAGTGATTAAACATGGATGTAGTTAAGTTCGAATAGTTATAATACTTATGTAGCGAATTTTATTAGATGAATTATAAAGAGAATCGAGCGGACCTAATGCCGTGGCCGGGACCGCAGTTGATGTTGGAGATGGTGAGATCATAGACGTTGTCACCAATGGAAATGCAGTCATCGCCACTGGCAATGTTACTGGAGACGATCTGGACATCTGTGGAGCGGAGGAGGTGGATGCCGTCGGTGTTGGGGCTGTCGGTTGGGGCACTGAGATCGAAGTGCTTGGCGTGGAAGTGGTTGCAGCTCACCAGCGAGACATGGAAGAACTTGGGGTTGATGGACTTGATGTGGCTCACCCTGGTGTGGTTCATCCACATGAACACCACATTCTGCACCAATGCACACACATAAATATGTATTGTTATGATCAAATACCCATAATATTGATCTATGGATAAATATATCAGAAAGGGGATGCAAGTTACAATGGGGAGGGCATTGCACTTCCTCCTCTTGGAGCAGGAGTTGTGTTTCCATGAGTAGGAGCCCTGGCCATCGAAGGTGCCACCACCGGTGAGAGTCACGTGGTTTACATTTTTGAATTTCACCCATGAATCGTCCTTGAAATTTTTAAGATTTGGGTCGGCCTTCAAAGTGCCCTCAAGATAGAACACCAAGGAGGTGACTCCCTTGCAAGGACCCTGGAAGAGGATCGGACCCAGTAGGTATGTGCCTTTGGGCACAATTATCTTCACTTTCCCTTGGGAAGCGCATGCAGCAGCCCATGTTTTCAAGAACCCCTGTATTTTTTCATTCAATGTATAATCAACATGCACTGTAGTACTGTTGTTGAAGATGATAATTGATTACATGTTGCAATCCTCTCCATGAATATTAATGTTTATGTAGATACCCACCTGAGTATCATCCGATTTTCCGTTGCCCCGGACGCCGTACTTCTTGACATTGAAAGTGGCAGCATGGACTAGATGGCTCAAAGAAACAACAGCAAGCAAGAAGCAGAGCGTTGCAATGGCATGGCTCCCCATTTTGACGATCGCTTCCTGCTGCTGCAGAGGACCGTGCCAACAAAGAGTTCCTTAATGGTTCCTCCTGGGAGGGTGGGCAAAAGAGAGTTGGGATTTATAGGAGGGAGGATCTCCTTTAACGGTTTCAACTGCCACTCTATGGTACGGACGTACCGTATGTTCTTGACCAAACATAGGATCTCCTATTATTTGGCGCAAATAACTAAAACCTCTTAATTATAGGCGGGAGGGTACATAGACCAAACGTTCAGGATGGGGAGCAATAATCGCCCCATAAGGTAAGGGTGGACATCAACCAAACATAGATACTCCCTCTGTTTTGGATAAATAAAGAATGACAACAAAAAGTTAGATGAAGGTGCTGGGGGCGGTGGGCGTTGACCTATATTATAGTCAAGTTATACGTCAGATTATGCCAATTAGATGGTTAAGATAGTTCTTCTATTGATCACCATGTATAAATGAATGATCTTCCCAACTCCCAATGTCAAGTTCATACGAGCCAACTTGCTGGGCTAAGATACAACTTTTGAAATTAAAGCCATCAATATGCACTTATGTTTAGGGGTGACCAATCGGTTCAGAGTTCAGAACCGACAGACCTAACTCGCGAACTACCATTCAGTGGTCTAGTTCAGGAACCAAACCAAACCCGATCTTCTCCTAACCGAATCGAAACTGACCTAAAAATGTTCGTATGTTCAGTCGGTTCTAGAAAATAAAATTTTTAAAATTTATTATAGCTTTGATAATAATCAAAAGTAAACATGATTTAACCATCATAATTATATTAAAAAATATTCTATGCATAAATACTATATTTAACATCTCAAATAAATTATAAATAAATTAATAATAACCCACATGAAACATGAATATTAAGGGGGTTTTTTTTAAAATTTTGGGTTTTTCGGTCAGTTTTGGCTTTGTTTAGTTCTGAACTGAAATTCCTTTTATTAGGTTCGGTTACCCAATTTTAAAACCTACCCAAACCAATTTTTTTAAAAACCGAATAAGTTCGGTTGGTTATTTCAATTTGCCCGCTCACCCCTACTATCAATGTATAGAGGTGACTTACAAGATGATTATTTCATCAACTTTCCTGCAGTCCTATTCGTTACTGTGCTCGGATGCATGATGGTCTACAATGGTTTAAAGAAATAAACAGGAAGTTCTGATTTTCTGGACGTCTTCAAAGGTATTATAAAAAAAGGTTAAGGTCAAAGATTTAGTATTTTGGGTCGACTTGTACTTGCCTTCATAATCATTAAATTTTAGAGACGAGCTCTTGCGAGTTCTTATTTTGACTTTAATTACTGGGCTTATTATATGTATTCCCGTAGGAGACGATGAGACAACATGCAAGAGCTCGTGTCGAGTTCAGCTTCAGCTCGCTCCATTTTTATTTATCCGACGCTAAAATTGTATTCCATTTTCTTTATCCTTTTTGTAAAAAAAAAAAGATAAAAAGTAAAAGGAGTAATTAGAAAACTAGCAAAGCAATATGTTTTCTTCTGTTTATGAGGGAAAATGTTCTGTTTTGCAGAGGATAACTCCCCAAGGACGTCGGTTTAGAAGTAGTAGAGCCTGATCTGTGTAATGGAATACAAAAAATGAAGTAGGAAAGGCAAGACGATGAAGATCAGAAGAGAATCAGAGCATGTTGAAGAAATTAGACAAGTTAGTTTTCTAGAATGCTGCAACAAACAAAAATGGAAATCACTCAGCATGTTAGCCAAGACCACAGCATGTAATACAGTTTAATATATACAATCCACGAGTAAATCTTTTATTTTGTCAATCTGAGTTTACACGAAAAGCAAAGCTGGACCTTGGTTGTCGGAGGCTCTTTTGTATGTCCTGCGTCCACGGTAAGGAAAAAGGCTTCACATGGATGGCTCCAAAATTTACAATTCTTTCACAATTAGTCCTTGACGGCGTCAGTAGCAGACTCATCAACATAAGATGCATATGCTTCTATAATTAATTCATATATCTTCATCCCCTTCAAATACTCTTCTTGACTCAAAAACTGGAAATGGAGTCAAAAAATGTAATCAATTGCCATGTCAACTGATTTAGTTTTCTAAATACACAGAGAGATTAAGCATAAATAAATCATTGATGAAGTCAATCCAATACTTTAAAAAGAAAACTTTTCAGATAGTGAAGCAACCTTTCAGATAGCCAAGCGAAAATTGAAAAGGCTAATTAAGCATCTATAGCATTGAAGAAGCTAAATGCAGAAGAAAATAGATGCATACAAGAGGATTTTGAGTAATGTGATGGTTGCTGGTTTGGTTAAACAGATGGTATGACATAAGTCCGATCCCAAACAACACAATAAAATTTATTCACCAGAAAATGACACAAATCCATTGACACTGTTGCCAACAGGGATTAGGCTCTTCAAGTACCTTTCCACAGTTCTCTATAATACCATCCTTTTACATTTGAGTCATAATAAAAAATATTCATTTACTCCTGAACATATATTTTCACATAAACCTAGCCATGATCATCATGGGACTTTTACCAACGATAATGCCTAATGACTAAATGCAACAACAGAAACCATAAATAACCCAAGTAACTAATAATGTCAGTGAGGAAAATCCTATACTGATCAGACACAATTGTAAACATCCTTAGGCTGCCTTGTCTATTCCAACTAATAAAATGCTATCCATCCTCCGCCCTTCTATATGTTGTTCCAATCATTAAAGGCATGTACAAAAGCACCAAATATTGATTGCAATGTTCACTAAAGAGAGTGTAAAAGACCCTTAAACATCTATATAATATCAAAATCCTAATGCAATAATTAAAAATGCCCTTGACGAACTTCATCATGATCATGGAGCAAAATAGGTGTATTTGCCACAAGAGAAAAGCCGATTGCCGGCAAGCCACGTTCCCTGAAGTAGCAAGCATCAGTTGAAGCAGGAAAAATTTCTGGCTTCGTAAGTTTCCCTCCAGCTTCTTTTACAACATTGTCGAGCAACCTCCGCCATGGATTCAAACTGTCCACTGCAGTGACAGCCGGTTTCCCAAACTTATCATGCACTAGAACCTTACTTATGAACTGCTCCTCAACCAACAGCCAGGGTTAAACATCCAACCACAATTCATATCTCTCACATTTAACACCGCAAAAAAACTATATCTCAAGGGATTCCAGAGCAGTTCCCAACCTCAAATGACATAATACGGGAAGCAGGCGCCCACTCGTCAGCGATTCTCTTCTACAAGGACTCTGGATTAGCATTTGGAGGCATTCTAATATCAAATCCTGCCTGTGCTTTGGAGGTATTCATAATATAACCCTGATATATATATGTAGCATGTAAGCAATCACCACAAACATCCAACCTACCTTAATCAAAGCACAGAAACGCCCACATGGATAACTCAATTTCCATTCTTATAACCAAGACAAACAATACTCAATCAACTCCATATTATACGAACCGAATTATCAAATAGAACCAATACTGACCAGATTCAATTGCTCATTCAAAAAAATTTTTGAAGCTTTGCAGCAAAAAGCACTCGCAGTGGTAAACAATACAAATGATACTCCAGACAAATCAATTCACCAATTAGCAGTAAAGGTAGCTACATATGAGCCAGTGAGCTCCTCAAGTAGTCATCAATTCAATATGCACTAGTTTTGATCGATTATGCAAGAAAAAAATAAATAAATAAAAAGAAGAAGAAGATTTAAGCGTTGTAGCAAAAGCACACTCACAGTAGGAGAGGGAGTGCCGCCCTTGAAGAACACCATATTCACCTAAACAACCTCCCCCTCGGCCACGGCCCCTGACTTGACAAGATCAAACTGCGCCGCCAGGATCCTGCGAACACTCTCCACACTCTTCACCAGATTCTCCACGGCGCTATTATCGTAAAGCTTCGACCCACCTAACCACCAACCACCAAGGGCTCCTCTCCCCGTAGAAAACCCTGTAGTCCACGTCGGGCGACGCCAGGCCCTCGTCAAGCACTACCCCAACGTTCATCTCGTCGAAGGCCACGGACGCGGCGAGCGCTCCGGCGCCGTCGCGGCGGCCGATCTCCTCGTCGGGGACGAAGGAGAGGTGGACGGCGCTGGCGGGGACAAAGTCGAATTCTTTGAGGCGAAGGACGGCCTCCTGGGACTGGAGGCCGACGGACTTCATCTTGGGAGCCGCAGGCGAAGATGCGGCCGGCGGCGAAAGGGTGGAGCTCGGCGGGGACGACGTCGGTGTGGGAGTTGAGGAGGACGGAGGGGAGTGAGGGGCGGAGGCCCGGCCATCGGAGGAGGAGGAGGGGCTTGGCGTGGGAGGTGTGGGCGGGAAGGGAGAGGGAGTCATCGGCGGCGAGGGCGTAGGAGGTGTTGATTCCAAGGTAGCCCTCGGTATAATTTAAAGTAAAGTTTATTTTTAAATTGGCATAAATTTTAAGCCAAATAATTTGTTCTAAACAAGTGGAGTTTAGTTTGTCCACCAATTCAATTTAAATAATTCAAAGTTTATTTGAATTAAATTCGACAAGGTATGAGTTTTAAACGTGTATATATATATACCAAATTGTTATGATGGACTGCCATCTTTTAGCAGCGCACCATGCGCTGCCAATCTGGGCCGTTGGATTCCAAATCACTCTCTCAAACCGCCCTCACCCTCCGCCGCCCGCCCCAGCCGTCCGGTCGAGCCCCGCCGCGGCCCATGCGGCCGATCCTCGCGCAGCCCCGCCGGCATCCCCAACCACCCCTCGACGGCGACCTCCCCTCCGGCCTCCGCCACCTCAATCCACCCCTCCCGCCCCTATACCCGGCCGCTCGCCCCCCCCGGCCACGCGGCCGCCGGGTGGTGGCGGATGGCGGTGGCGGGGGGGCGGCGGCGGCGGGCCGGGTATAGGGGCGGGAGGGGGGCGGATTGAGGTGGCGGAGGCCGGAGGAGGGGGTCGCCGCCGAGGGGTGGTCGGGGATGCCGGCGAGGGGCTGCGGCGGGGATCGGCCGCATGGGCCGCGGCGGGCTCGGCCGGACGGCGGGGGCGGGCGCGGAGGGTGGGGGATGTCTTTTTGAGAGGTGATCTGGGCCGTTGGATCGCGCGATCCAACGGCCCAGATTGGCGGCGCATGGTGCGCTGCCAAAAGATGGCAGCGCACCATAACATTACTCTATATATATATATATATTTAAAATTGATTCAAATATTTTTTATTTGATTCGAGCTCAATTTTAATTCGAATATACTTAAACTATTTAATTTTAATGAGCTTAAAACTAGCCCATCTGGGAGCTCAAAACTAACTCAATTATAAAGTCGAAACTAATTCACAAATTGGCTGGCTCAATTAATAATCATTCATTTATAATTTTCTTTTTCCTCATTTTCTTTCATTAATAATAGAAGGCATATCCAATTGACCTATTATGTTACTTTGTTATTTTATTATATATAAATAAATATAAGCAGTTACAATAAAAGATTATCTTAACCGAGGGCAGATAAAGTTTTTGTCTCAAATTTTAATCTAGGTTGGTCGATTAAAAGGATGGCCTAGATTTGATAAAAAAATAAAAATAAAATAAAGCACGCTCACCACCGCCATCTTTTAGTACGTAGTCAATAATAATATTTATTTATAATTTTAAATATATTTTAAGTAGGCAATTGATATTATGTATATTATTATATTATATTATCGAGTCGAGTTCGAGTTATAATCGAGTCAAGTCAAATCGAGCACTGCCTTACTCAAACTCAGCTCGTAGGATTCGAGTTCGAGTCGAGTTCAAATTCGAACATCTAAATATTGAGTTTAGAGTCGAGTCTAGTTAAATTAAGTCAAATGTCAAATGCCCACGAATTGGTTTGCTCAATTAATAGCCATAAAGATCATCATTAAACATAAGTTAAGTGGAACCAAGCCAAACATAAGTACGTTTAAGTAAAATAATGACACCAACTAAATCAAAGCGAGCATCAATTTCGGCAATATAAATATTTTTTTTTAATATTATCACTAAGAAACATATGCCGCCATAAAACATATCACTACTTGACAGTTATTTTCACGCAGAGTGGAAGTCTTGTAGAAAATTGATAAAGTCCATTCTACGGGAAGGAAATTGGCTAAAATGATAGATGAGTACACATACCACGCCAACATTGTACTCTCATAAGATCTTCCTAACACTTGACATGCAGAGCGGCTTCCCACAAAATTTTCCCAGCTACTTTATATGCTTGCAAGATTGGCATGAAATTATGAACCTTCAAACCTTTCAAAAAAGCAACTCTGAAATACTTGCATGAACACGTTACTCTCAAATACCAAACTTGTATCCCAGTCTACTTCTCACTTCATCTCACTTTCCCCACAGAAGATCTCCCTGTCCTCTTCTATGACCCCCCAACAAGGTAACAACTGCCTTCTCTAAACCCAAGAGATTCCGTCAAACTAATTCAGACGCCATTGAAATCCCAACATTCTCAATCATCAAACCTCCTGTGCTTTTCTATGACAGACCCACCTCAAAATGAGTGTTTTCTTGTTCTGATCTAGTCTCGTTCCCCTCCTTTTGAAAAAGCAAAAATGGAGGAGAACAAACACCTACTTCTATGCCTCTTATCTGCTACCAGCAAGGCAAACAGATACTGTCTGGCCTTGTTAGTTGTTACTTTGCTTCCCCTGAAGTTCTATATATAGACCAGCATTTTTCTCCTGTTCAATAGTGTCAGTTGTTTTGTTCCTGCAGACCTGTTGTTTCCTCCTTCCTCCAATCTACTCTTACATTCCCACCTCGCGAGAACCCCTAGCTTTTGCCAAATTATTTGTTTTGGTTTGATTATGGAGGTATATTTTCTTTCTCGCTCGTAAACTTACGTTTTTGAAAACTATGACACTTCTTCTTCTTGTTGTTTTTTTTTTCGTTCTACAATATTCCTCACACTTTTCATTATGGGCATTCATATGCGTAGCTGTAGTTCTAAACACTAATTGTGTAGATTTATCTTCACAAACGTCTCATGGCATTTTACTATATCTGATCACTTGCTATATAAAATAGATTCATGAAGATTGTTTTCTTTATGTTAATTACAGAGTAAGATTGAGAGCGTAGTTATATATATTGCAGACAATTGAGTTGAAAGTTGAGATGGTTGAAGTACACGAGAAGAAACTGAGAAAATGTCTGTCCAAACTAAAAGGTAATGTGGTCTATTTCATTGAGCTACATACAAATTTGATGTAACTTAATGTATAATATACAAATATAAATTTTGCATTTCTAAATAAAATACCATTGTCTTGTAAGATGAAATCAATAAAATTTTCTACTGGGTGAGTGTTGCTCATTGAAATTTGATGGATCACAGGAATTGAGAAGGTGGAAGTGGAAGCTGGGAGCCAAAAGGTGGTAGTAACTGGTTACGTAAACAAGAACAGGGTTTTGAAGGCACTGCGAAGAGTTGGATTGAAAGCAGAATTTTGGTCGGCACAGAATGAGATCCTCCTCAATGCTTATGCCAGTGGAAGCTTTGGGGGATTACCTTTCAACAATTTCGGCTTCGTCTAGGAGTTGAGATTATCCCAAGCTAAGAATAAAACAAAACCCACTTTCATCTTTGGCTGTAACTCCTTGTTCTTTTCAACTCTATTATACGTTCATTGTTTCGTTTTTTTTGGTATATGCTCTTGCCTTGTTTCTTTGTAGCATTTAGATTATATGGAATGAACAAAGAGAAGGAAGGGAGTCTACAACTTCGAGCAAGTTTTTTTTCAATTAGTGATTATCATTTACGTTTTTTGTTCTCACAAAAGTTTGTGATAATCTTTTGCTCTAATGAGAAGATCATTTCATTTACCCAATTAAACCAAATGGAATTAATAGGCCTCTGTGAGGGAAATCGTATATCTATACTTGATAGCTTAAAATGTTGGGCCCCGATATTGCCTGTGGGCTTCATATGTATTACTAAGCCCACGCCACAAACCCAAAGCTTCATTTTTAGTTGGCGTGCCTACTTAGGTTGAGTACCCGTAAGTGTTTTGAATAATTGATAACAAAATTATTTTTAAGAGAAACAGATAACCGATTATAAATGGGTGGGTTTGGTAATAGAATGATAGGTATTCGATATCAAATTTGTAAATTATAATTTTAATTATAAAGATTAATACCTCTGTTAACTTTTATAACTAATATTTATTAATAAAATTATCAAATATCCATTTATTTTTTAAAATATATTTTTCAGTTAGGCTTTACTTTTTAGAATATATACTCTTATTATTAGATAGTTTGAATATTTTTTCCCAATTATATAGCTTGAATTATTAAATGGGTACTTATTTAATAAATGGTCAGGCTTGATTTTGTCTTAATAATAAATAATTAGATTTGGTACCAAAAGTACAAAGTTAAATGATAAATGATTAGATTTAGTTTATAAATTTATCTTTAATGATAGGTTACGTTGTAAACAATGCCCGATTAAACCTAACTGATAGGCACCCTTATTTCTCATCTTTGTTGATGGAAATGTCGTGTGATTTTTTTAGATAGATAACCGAGGGATCATCCATACGAAGGGATTTATGAAACTTAAGCTTATAGTTATGTCTCTAATCCTTCCATACCAACATTAAAACTTTAAAGTATTTTCATAGCGACGTGAGTGTTTCCATACCTGACTCTGATTAAAAGGTTAATAGACTGCTTACATTATTATCATGTTATTGAGAAAATTTTGGGTGTGAGAATGACTTCAATTTAACATTGTGATACGAGAATGATAAATTTAAGATACGAGAAATAATCAGCCGTGAAGTGTTACGGTGAGTATTAACGAGTATTAACGGTAAGATTCAATGAATAAGTAGAGATGCTTGAACGATAAAGCACCCATTAATTCTTAAAATTTCAAAATTGTCATCAAGGGTATTTAATAAGCGTTGATTTGCCACACCAAGTGATTGGGTATTTGCAGTCATTATCAATCGTAAGACCTTAGACGTGATTCCACTTGTGCCGGATTTTTTGATAATGATAGAAGTGCCATTGGTGGGTTGAGGTGAGTACCAGATGGTGGGCATAGGGGTATTCGGGTAGGGTAATGGGTCGTTAGATTTAACCTTTTTTTTAATTTGAAGAGAAGAATAAGGGGTTGTGTATTTTTTTTAAAAAATATATTTATTATTAACCATTTTTTATATTACTCTATTTTTTATTTAATTTAATTTTTATTTAAATTACTTTTTATCATATTAATAATTTTTTATCAATTTTGTATTTACTTATTTTTAAATCAACTTATTTTTTATCAATTTATTTTTATTAAATTATTTTTAAAATTTAATGAATTTGTTTTTAATGAACGTGTACATCAATGTCATCAACACATTTTGAATTTCTCACAACGGTCTTTTTTAACCGTACGTGATATACGAAATGTTTTTTGGTTATTTTTACATACGAGTTAAAAATTAGACTTAAGGAGACAATTAAATAAAACAATATATTTTATTATTTATATTAAAATTTCATTTATTATTTTATGTTGTATTTATAGTATATTTATTTATATTAAATAAAGTGAGAAAGGGAAAGAAAGTAGAGAAAAATGTAGATTGGTTGGGGGCGGTGGTGAGGGGCGGTGGGGGAAGGGGTGGTGAGGTGGGGCGTAATTGAGCGTCACCCGCAGTGGGGAGGCGGGGGGGGGGGGGGGGGACCGGGGATGGCGGCGAGGTGAACAGGGGATGGGCGGGGGGTGAGGCCGGCGGGGGAGGCAGGGCGGTGCAAATTGGGCTGAGGTCGGGGCAACTTTCAGTGGAATGTGAAGGATCGTTAGGGAGAGAGAATTGGGGGGGGGGGAGAAATAATTTTTGGCATTTTTATAATAAAAAATTGGCACGATTATAACTGGTGTAAAAAATAAAAACTAATTTCAAATAATTTTTAAAAAATCTAAAAAACGTGAAAAATTATTATAAAATATAATACACATCATAATATAAAATTGACATCAAAATAACATATTTTATAATTAATAAACCACCAATTTTAATTAAATTAAAATTTTTGAATAAAATTGATTTGGACAAATTCAAGTAAACCGATTCCAGACCAATTCGATCCGATTTAGTAACTCCCTTGGAAAATGATTCAGACCCGATTTCGATATTTGTAATTATGCGGTAGAAAACCCCTATGCAAACTTGTTTCCACAAAAATACTGGAAAATAAGTTTTCTTTCTTTTTAGTCAAATACTTGATAAAAAAATAAAAAATAAAATTTTTTTTCTTTGTCACATCTACTTTGTTTTATTTTCACACCACCCAACCGTTACTGGGTTGTGATCCTCTTCGGCAAACGCAGATTACGTGAAATATCATTTTTTAGGTGTATCAAAAAATCTCTCTGGTTCGTGTCACCGGACTCACTACGAAGTAGCGTACATAGGCTTCATCTCCAATGTACATATTAGTTGTTACAATTACTTAGCCTACTCCTTTACAATTTTAGCTAGCAATGATACCTGTCCAACAAATTGGCACTAAAATACTAAACATATGATGCCCAATTCTTTGACTCCCAGAAAACAAGTAGTGATTGCCGGAGAACCCAAGAACAGGTGCAGAATCCTTGGTCCGCATCAGCTGCGGCTGCAAGCTTCGATTTTTCAATCCTTTCCCATTTCCAGATAACAAGCAGAACCTCCCGTTCTCAAAAGAAGAGCCTCGTAGACAAAATGGGCATGGCGGGGAGCTAAAGACGCGTATATGATATACCCAGCATGGCCCACTAATAAGCTTCTTTACATCTCATTGATCTCCCTATAATTTAGCACTGCAGTACTGTAAACAATAGCAGTGTTGTATGAAAAAGAATGAAAGTTGAGTATTTCTTTACAATTGATTGGGTACTCAAATCAGGAGCAGTGAAATTATGTTCCCTAACATGTCCAGTTTGTAGACGGCGGAATCATTTGGTGCATACAGAGAAGGAGGAGAGTTATGTATTGACATGAAGCATGGAACGTGATATTGTGACAACACGCCGACGACAATGCTAACTTTCTTGTATGAATCATGCCTAAGATAAACGAAAGAGAGAGCTTTTGCTGACAGCCAATAGCAGGAAGAAACCTTTTTGACAGGGTGTTTGCTTTCATCCTTCCCTTAGACTCTTTCTTGTAGTTTGTACACTAAAGAAGGGAAAGAAAAACGACCCATTTTCCCGCTCATTTGCGGGGAATCAAGGAGACCCAAGTCATTTTATTCCAAAGAGGAGGTTCTTTTTGTCCTTACAGCAATCCCAAGGAGCTCCTCCATCAACCAAAGCGTCTTCTTCCTTCGTACTGCCACAAGCAAAGGCAAAAGTGTAGCCAGGCTGCTAGAGCCACTACTGTGATGTTTCTTTCACCGGCTATGCCTTTCTATGGATATGTCTTGGTTTATTTGATCTTGGTTAGCTTCCAATGGACAGGAGCCGTTGAGGACGAGTGGAGATCGGCTACTGCAACATACTCCAAGGAAACAAATGCGTCTATTGTACTTGGTGAGTCATTTTTAGCTTATACACTCAAACAGACAAGCAAGGAGCTTCCATCTTGTATCAAATGATAAATGGCGGTTTCTTTTTACAGCTTTGTAACTGTTGAAAACCTAATAGAGAATGGTAAAGCATTAATGGGTTGTGGTCTATTGCAGAAGGAGCTTGCGGCTATGGAGACCTTCACAGGGCAAGTTATGGAAAATACAGTGCTGGGTTGAGCACTGGTTTGTTCAATAGGGGGAGCACATGTGGGGCTTGCTTTGAGGTGAGATGTGTAGACCATATTCTTTGGTGCTTGCCTGGGAGCCCTTCGGTTATCTTGACTGCTACAGATTTTTGCCCCCCAAACTATGGTCTCCCATCAGAGTATGGTGGTTGGTGTAACTATCCCATGGAGCATTTTGAGATGTCTGAGGCTGCCTTTGGAGGGATAGCAGAGATGAAAGCTGACATTGTACCAGTTCAATACAGAAGGTTGTTTTAAGGGTTTAGGCTTTGTGCAGATGCATGACATATGAATACCTCGTGATACTGATTAGCTTTACTTGTTTATTGCCAATGATTTATGGTTTGATGCTGCAGTCTATCCATAGTTTGTTTTGTGTATTAGGATTGTTGAAGAAGCCATCGAAGAGTTATATGCTGACAATGATGTCTAATCTTCTAATCCTATTTAGCTTCCCTTCTTTCACCCCCGTGAGTGCTAAGAATGGGCATTGAACCTAAAAATTGCCCTTTTTGTTCATCAGTTTTATCCCCTTGATTTCAATGTGAAAATGTTTAATTGGTGACACAAAACCCATTTCAAAGTAGCTGTGAGATAAGGTGTAGATGATGAAGATAGAAAAGATTGAAGTCTTTCTGTATGACAATGAGCATAATGTATGATTTATAAGATTCCTGGAATTTGCCGAAGTCTCACTCAATCATTCAGCTTTCTGTCTGTTAATCTAATGTCATTTAATTTTCAAAGTTTCTACTAATTTTCTCTGCTTTCATTCGCATACATCTTACTAAGGATCTGACATTTGCATCCTCGATCTTCTCTTCATTTTCTGTATCATCACTTATTCTTTGTTATGCTAAAACTATCTTACATCATGTATTGCACTTCCCCTTGTTTGTCAAGTTTTATTTATATATTTCTATTTACCATATATGAACTAATATCTTCACCTTATTGTTGTGGTTTCACGCTTGCAGAGTGAACTGCATTAGGAATGGAGGCATCAGGTTCACTATAAGCGGTAGCTCACACTTCTTCCAAGTTGTAATAAGCAATGTAGGATCGGATGGAGAAGTGATAGCTGCCAAAGTGAAAGGATCAAGAACAAGCTGGATGACATTGGGAAGAAACTGGGGACAGACTTGGCAATGCAATGCCCAACTCATTGGCCAACCTCTGTCATTTGAAGTCACTACCAGGAGTGGTAGAACAGTCACTTCTTATGGGGTTTCCCCTTCAACATGGCAGTTTGGCCAGACATTTGCAGGCAAGCAGTTCTAAACTTGCAACATCATACATTTTAATGTTTTGAGAAGCCTGGGGATGAGGGGTTTCATAACTGCCGACCCCAAGTCATTTTGTAATATGTACATTCTCATGAGTTTATCTTTCCTCCTGGGTGAAGACACCTGTAAGATGTAGCCATGTTATCATTGATATTTTGCATGTTCTTGATTGGAAATTGGAAGGTGAAGGTCTTGTTTGCGTAAAGTTAAATCCAAAGCCATACAATTATGAGAGATTGTATCATCAAGATTCTGCTTTGCACATAATTTGAGTACGATGAAGTTGAATCAAATGCTAAATCACTGGGACAAGAATTACCTATTAACGAATTTCAGAAGACCACGTATCCAATCAATCAGAGGACTGGAAAGGCGCAGTATAACAATCATGATGGTAATCTACAAGAGGAACAGAAAGACTTATATAGTTCAATGATGGAATAACTTCCTTACAAGAAAACAGTATCACCCTGGTTCCAACAATTGCTTCAATCCGTAAACAATTTAGACTTTTGTAGCGTAGTCGATGATACAACTCATGTACAACACGCCGCAGTCATCTTCAACCCAGCCCCTTCCTCCGATGAGTTAAACTAAACAAGGTACATGTCCACCTAAACTAGAACTAAGCTAGAAGTTCCCAAGAGGTCGCGCTACTTCCAAGGCATATTACCGAAGCCGTGAGGGTTATTGTTACTGTTATTGTTGTTGTTGCAAGCTCCTGTACTCTGGTTCAATGGGCTTCCAGCTCCCCCAGAAGATTCACTCAGCGTTCCACGAGATGGAGGACTTACAGCTCCCGTATTCCCCCCAAATGGGACGAGCTTGGGCTGCATAGATGAAGGGTCTGATGAACTGTAAGATTTTGACTCTTTACGCCCTTCAGCAATAAAACTGCCAACAACCACCTGTACCAAGCAGCATTCGGTTTCATCATTATCATCATCACATCATACCTTATCCCAACTAAGCTGCCAACAGCAAGAACTTTTATACTATTCGAATATTTCCTTCGACATCAAAGGGGTAAAAAATTTCGTAAAATCTGTGAGGCTAGATTCAAGTATAAGACATTGCATTCTAATAAGCAAACAATTATCACAATTTCGTAAAAGGGGTAAAAAATGCTTGATTTGTCAACCTTGCAAAAATTGTAGGTAAATTTATATGAAGCAAATAAATTTATCCTTGCTTACATCAAGCCTCTAACTTTGCCTCGCAAACAAACTATAGATACAAAATGCACTCATAAAAGCACAATTAGATTGACCTGGACAGGAGATGCTGCTGTCAAAAGTCCTGCTACTCCACCACCCAAAACTCGTCCATCTGAACCAGCTAACGATACACTCAGACCACCTGTTCGACTGCGTTGACCTCCACTCTCGGTTAACAAAAATGAGCCAGAAAGGGAAAGAATTTCAAATCTCCCCTGTTAAAAAGTAACATGTTAACTCTTAACCAATGCAAAACTAATGATGGATTCATCATTCACAACAACTGTTATTTTAAACAAACAACACTCTAAATTGGATGAACCAAAATTCACCCAAAGATAAACAAATTGGAGAACCAAGTAATTCATCTAACATGCCCTTCAATAGATTTAAGAAAGCAAATAGTATTCCAAAAACACATTTTGAAGTATAAACTAAGCTAATTCAGTCAGGTTACAGAAAAAAATGATACGCATTACCATCAACCCCTCTTTTTAAGCATACCAAAAAAATCAACAGAAGCATAACATGTTTTGTTACTCCTGAATTATTTCAACTGATTCAGAGTTATTTATATAAAGATCTATTAAACAGGCTTGATCCAAGCACCCCACCGCAAACTATCACTTCAAAGAGGAAAACATGGTGACAAAAATATATCCACTCCCATATCTCATGCTTAATTTATTCCGCCATACCACCTTTTAAATATCTGATTGGCCGATGGCACTCATCCAATTGTAGTCACAGATTGTACAGTATATTTTATCTTTATGAACCATTTATGTTTTCCAAGCACTCATATTAACATTTTTCTAGCTAAAGTTGCAAAAGTAGTTACCACTGACAGCCCCAACTGCTAATTTCAATGGAAAAATCTGAATAAAAGTTCCAGCGGGAAGTTTAGCAAACCTCATAAGTTACAGTGCCAGATGTTGCTGCCTGACGAAGTGTAACATTGGATAAAGCGCCATTTGCAGAAAGAATGCAGATAGCCCTAGGCCCATTTTGAGAGAATGACATTATCTTTGAAGATACATCCTAAAACACATTTGCCAGAAATGATTATTTATACATTACTGAATAGCATCCAAGCAAAGTAGAGGGAGATTTTGAAGGAAAAATGATAGAAAACCTCATTTACTTTAACTAATAATTTGGTAGTAGCAATATGTAGTTAATTGTTGCATTTGTTAGATTGATTTGGCATAGCAACATTATTGAATAGTCAAACAGCAATTCAGGCTCTGAAACATGTGAAGTACTTACTATCCACTTCGGATTTTTTTAAAAAAAAACACAAAAATTATGACAGAAAAATTCATTAAAAAGTTGATTCTAAAATGCTTTTATGTGTTTCCATCCCATAATTAATTCAAAAGAGCATTTGAGTTCCACTAATACCAACCATTAAGATGGAACAATGTTTCAAAAAGTTTATCCCTGATATTTTACTCAATCGTACAACAACAAATCACAGAAGAAATTGTGAAAGTCCATATGCTTTTGGATAACCTCGTCCAGGTTCTTTCTCATCCAATACTACAATATTACAAATTGTAAATCATATTTTTTTACAAGCACATTTGGGAATCTGCATAGCACATGACCTAATCATTCCATATGATGTTCGCAAATCATGTACTAATGCCAAGATTATAAAAAAAAGGTTTGCAAAGATCAATTACAAATCCTCATAGTAGACAGATTGGCTGATCTTATTATCTTATTATACCAAAACAAAGGAAAACTTACCATAAGTTACTACTTACCCCAATTATCTTACAGTTTTCTCATCTGTTATTCAAAGTCAGAAATAATAATAGTATGCTAAAACATGATTCTTAACATAATTACAAATATGTCCTTCTTTACATTGTTGTGGATCACATAGATAAGCAGCTTGTGGATAAATATAATAAAGTGGGTTTTTGCCAAATGCAGTTTTTAATTGATTACAAATCAAATTTAACAAATAACTACTACATGAAAGAAAATATTGAAAACAGTTAAGAGTAAAAATTTCACATTCAATTTCCCGGCATGCATATACTTAAGACATAGTAATAACTAGGGCCTGTAACAGCCATATTAAACTAATCCTAAAAATGAAAAATGGGAAAAACATATTATGTCACACACCTCGCCTGCTTTAACAGTAATCACGTGAGGGGTAAAGCCAACTCCAGCAGATCCTAACATCCATTAATAAAACAATGAAAGTTGAAACTTCACTGAGCAATTATTTCCAAATGTTCATATACAGTCCATTACAGCGATAACAAACATATTATTAACGAGTTATAACATTGAACAGAGTGGCCCCTAACTGCCTATCAAGAAGTAATACATTGAACACATTGATTGTTAATAAGGCCTGAACTCTGAATCATGAGTTCACAATAAACCAAACAAGACAGGACTTAACTTCCGTAAAAGATAATCCTGTTTCTATTAATCTATTGAAGACTACAAATAAATTTTAAAATAAAAAAAACAAAAAAACTTCCCAACAACATGTGGCTTCCATAAGATATAAGATTAACTCTGCCCTTCCTCATTACAAATAAAATAAAAAAATAAAAAAAGAGCAGCAAAATTAAAATCCATAATTTGCAGTATCAATCAAAGGGCATACAAGTCAATCTGAAACAGGTATTAACAAACGCAACATGAAGTGAAACAAACTAGCAAAATATCAAGACAAGCATAAATCTCCTTTAAGGGGTCATCTCTACCAACTGCCCGACCGCCATACTACCCGTACAAAAACCGAAACTCATCATCCACCATCACCTTACTAACAACGTAATAAAAAGGAGAAAGAACAACTCTTCTATATACCACACAACCAACCAACAAAACCAGTACATCCATGATAGAAGAATTACCTAAGGCAGCCATCTGCTGTTTCTTCCCAGAGCCGGGCGGCCTACCCCTCGCCTTCTTCATCGACGCATCGGTCGGCGACGGCAGCCCAGACCCAGCCGACGCCGGCGTCGACCCAGAAGGCGACACAGGCGACAGCCCAGGCGCCATGGCACCGTCCGGCCCATACTTCCGAGGCCTCCCCCGCTTCCTCTTCACCTGGACCCCAACTCCCGCATTCGCCCCTTGCGGCACAATCCCAGTTGTGGGGGACGCATCGTTGCTTCCAACAACCGCCCCACTTCCACCGCCGCCGCCTCCGCCTCCGCCGCCGCCAGTGGTGGTGGTGATACCAGCAGCCGAAGAAAACTGGGGAGTTGGCGCCGTGACGGGCTTGTACACCGGCGTCCCCTCGGCGCTATAGGCCAGCCTCATGGTCTGCATGGTGGTGGCCTGGGGGTGAAGCCCGCTCTTATCTAGCCCAATCCCGAACGATTCCCTACCAGACATGCTCCTGCAACAACCGAACAACACCAAAAATCACCAACCCCACAACTCCAAAAATCAAACAAAGATCGAAGCTTTTTCCGAATCCCGAGACCACCCAACACTCCACAACTCAACCCAGCTGCACAACCGGCATTCAAACAAGAACAGGAGCCCAGGACAACAACAACGCTAGAGCGATCACGTAGAGTGCAACAACTTGCCAACCACAACATTCTAAAAAACCCTAAATAAAACCCACCCGGAAACGGGTAAAGTTGGGTCGTTTACAGCAGCACAAGCACGATTTGTGGAAGAGAAACACCAGAAACGTTGCACTTGGAGAGATCTACTTTTACAGAGCTAAGAACTTGAAAAACCTACTGCAGTCAAAACATCAAAAATAAAACTCGATGAAAAACCAAAAACAGTGCTACTAAAAGCACGAGATCAAGAAGGAACCGAAAAAATTTGCAATCTTTTTTCCAACGGAAAAAAAATTCTCATCTTTCATTTTTCGCAACAATTTCTGGCAGAAAAAAATGGGAAAAATCGCTGGAAAACGAAGGGAGGTGAGAAAAAGCGTGGAAAAATGGCGAACCTGGAGGAAAAAAGGGGGAGAAGCCGGAGATGGGGAAGGGGGAGGAATCGGAGATGGGGGACGTGGGGGAAGGGGAGGAGGAGCAACAGATTCTGGCTGAAATTATCAAATTTAAATGTTTTTTATTTATTTATTTTGGCTTTCTTTATTTTTCTAATTAATTATTAACAAAAAAGAAAGTAAGAGGGGGCCGCACTTATTAAAAACTAATATTATTTGTTGAACATGTAAATTACTTAATTACCAATTTTTGGTACTGTATTAAATGTTTAAAATTGCATGTAGTTAACCCATTATAACCTAAATATTATTGAAGTATTATATTATAAAAACTAATAGAAGAAAATTGCATTGCAAAAAATATCACCAAATCTAGACGAATTCACGTAAATAAATAAAGTGACCTTAATAAGAAAAATCATTAAAAGATAAATAAATTTGAATAAAACCCAATGTAAAAAAACCAAATGTCATGCTTGTTAAGAAAAATCATCATTAAATAAATATAAAGAAAAATCTTCATTAAAAATAATCAAGTTTTATGCAAAGTTAGAAACTTTCCAATTTCGGAGTGAAAAATAGGAAGAGAAAAATTATAAAAAGTATAAATAATAAGAGAAAAAAATTGTAAAGGGAAATAGAATAATGAATTAAAATATAAAAAATTAGTGATATTAATAATAAATAAGTGAATTACAGGAAAGAACAAAGTCAAATATATTTTATAGAAGAGAAAATTGAATAATTAAATAATAAATGAATCCAAAACATTTAAAAAATAAATAAACAAAAAATAATATAATTGTCACATAATTACTGTTTCCTTTTGAGGGAGTTATACTATTTACAAAGAAAATATAAAAAATATGATTAATATATTTATAAAGATCGGATGCAATCCTTAGAATGAAGTGAGGGAGGAATAAAAGAGTGGAACCTTTTTAAATGGTATATTAAAAAATTTTATATATTTTTAAGAAAGAGTATAATATCTTTTATAAGAGTTGTAAGTGACATAGAATGCACTTAAATAAGATCAATAAAAGGGTGTCATATTGTTCAAAAAAGTTAATACACTCACTCATTTAGAACGAACGATGTACTGAACACCCTATTAGAATTAGTCTTATAAAAATTTTATCGACTTTTATTAGTGGGAGGAGGATATAATCGGTGAAAATTTATTAGGTGTTTGATTGTAATATAAAATTATTAAATTTTATATGAAATTATTATTTTATTATAATTATGAAAAGGAGCATAACTTATGAAATTGCACTTGGCAAACAACAATATATTTTAAAAAAATATTAAATTAGTTGACAATAATAAAAATATAATGTAGAATCTAAAACAACAAATTCAACATTGCGTCAACTTCTTTTTTTTAAAAAAGAAAATTTTCATTCTTCCAGTACGAAATTATTAAAATTAATATAAAAACTAATATGTGGGGAGTGTCAAAGATAATAGAAATCTGCACTAGCAAGCAAATGCTGTTGAAAAGTAAAAACGGATGATGAAGAAGGAAGAAGGAAGAGAGAGAAGACAAAAAAGGAGAAGACAAGTGCTAAGTTAATAAGGTTAGGCCCTTTTTGAATTTCCAACGTTTTATTAGATTTTCCACAAACGGTTTATACCATTTTATAGTAGCATTTTAACAATAACATTTTGTACCCATTAAGGTTACCAATTTGTATTTTGAAAATAAAAAACTCAAAATAATGCAATTAAAGGCCCTGCTAAATTTTTTACCTAATTTTTCAGATGGTATGTTCAATGATGGGTTGGTTTTGTTTGGAAGGCTAATAGGATATTTAGTTTAGTTACTTAGATGTTTTTTTGAAAAATAATATAAAATTGCAACAATAAAAATTAAAAACCTTAGTTTTTGGAGCATTGGCAAAATATACAATAGAAGAAGCACTATTTAAAAACTTTCACAAAATATTATAAAAAAAGTTGATCCCTTTTAACTTTTCAAACGCTAGAATAAAACTTTTTCTACAATAATAAATGTCAAAAATCATTTTATGAGTCGAGTAATTATTATTAGATTGTAATACAAATTCTTGAAAGCTTTACATAACATTGTGATAACAAACAAATGTGTATGCGTGTGTGTGTTATATATATATATATATATATATATATATATATATGCACTAATTCATAAAATTTTAAGGTATCACCTTATCATTTTTATTTACAAAGAAAATATTAAAAAAATATTATTAATGTACTAATAAAGATGGAATGCAATCCTTAGAAGGAAGTGATGGAGGAATAGAAGGGTACATACCATTTAAAAAGGTGTATTAAAAATATTTATATACTTTTTAGAAAGAGTATAATATTTTTTAGAAGAGTTATTAATGCATTTGAATAAGATCAACAAAAGGGTGTCATATCTTTCAAAAAAGTTATTACTACGGTGAGACACGTTTAGAATGAACAATGTGCTAGACACCCATTTAGGATAAATCTTGTAAAAATTTCTTCAACCCCAATTAGTGGGAGGAGGATATAGATTTTCACCTAATGGTGGAGATTTATTAAATGTTTGGTCGTAATATAAAATTATTAATTTTTTTATGAAGTTATTATTTTGTTATAAATATGAAAAGTAGCATAACTTATGAAATTACACTTTGCAAGCAACAACATATTTTAAAAAAAATGAAATTAATTGACAATAATAAAAAAATGTAGAATCTACAACAACAAATTCAACATTGTGATCAACTTTTTTTAATAAAAAGAAAATTGTCATTCTTTTACATACAAAATTATTAAAATTGATATAAAAAACTACTCTTTGGCGAGTGTCAACGGTAATAAAAATCAGCGCTAGCAAGCAACTATTGTTGAAAAGAAAAGACGAATGAATGAAGGATGAAGGAGGAAGGGAAATGGATGAAAAAGGAAAAGACATGTGTTAAGTAAATAGGGTTAGATTTTTTAATTTCTAATATTTTTTATATTAGCATTTTGCCTAAAACATTTTGCACCCAGTTAAGGTTACCAATTTGTATTTTGAAAATAAATAACTCAAAATAATGCAATTAAACGCCCTTTAAATTTTTTACCTACTTATTTTTTAGAGAGCATGTTCAATCATGGGTTGGTTTTGTTTGAAAGGCTAATAGGATATTTAGTTTCATTACTTTGAGTTTTTTTTGAAAAACAATATAAAATTGTAACAATAAAATTAAAAACCTTATTTTTCAAAGCATTGGCAAAACATAAAATTGTAGAAGCACTATTTAAAAACTTTCACAAAATATTATATATATATAAAAGTTGATCCCTCTTAACTTTTCAAACACTAGAATAAAACTTTTCCTACAATAGTAATTGCCAAAAGTTATTTTGTGAGTTCGAGTAATTTTTATAAGATTGTAATACAAATTCTTGAAATTGTATATAAAATTTTTATAGCAAACAAATATATATATATACATATATACATTTTTTATAGCAAACAAATTTTTATATGATCATCGTTGATTTATATTCACAGGTGTTATCACTAGTTCATAAATTTTCAAGTTCTCACCCTATCATTTTTCTTTATATATATATATATAATTATTAATGTACACATTAAAAATTCAAGTAGCGCATACAAAAAGATTGAATTAAAATTGGTTTCAATTGAGTGAATCAATTAGTGGTATCATTTTTCTTGAAGGAGATGTTGCAGTGTAGTCTATAATCTGCAGTGTGAATTCGTATCCGCCTACCTGTTTTTCTGGTGGGCCCTCTAGATAGACGAGTTCTTAGTTTGAAAAAAACGAAACGCGTTTATTTGACTTTTTATATAAATATAAATTTCCACTTCAAAAATGAAATACCCTTTTATTATCTCGTATAAATATTGACAATATTATTCGTTTAATTAATACTATTAACCGAATCTCCAATAAAACTTATATATGAGATGTCTATTTAAAATCTGATATGTATAATTTTATATAGACTACACCGGGCCTCTCATAATCTAACACCATGCAGCTAGAAAATTACACTAAAATAAGTTCTTTACTCTTAAGGCTTCGTAACTTATTGTTAAGGTGTTCCGGCCATGTTGGTCGAAATTAATTTTGGGTTATAAATTTCACAAGATGAGACATTCTGGGTTTTTTTTTTAAAAAAAACCATTCATGTTGGACTTAGTTATAATAACAACAAGATACTTAATTTTATTAATATCATGTGACTCCAAATAGTTTCGATATGACCAATTAAGTCCATTAAAAAAAACTCTTTAAAATTGTACACTTTACCTACCATAGACCCTACATGAAGAAATACCTGTCAGGTTATATATATACTTGCTCAAGATGCTAATCAGTGACGTAAAAGACGGAAAAGAAAAAATAAAGCCAAATATTGATTATGAAATTGGGCAATTAATGGTCCCAATTGCTTAAAATCAAATGTTGAAGACCACAAGACTAATGAGTTTGGTTTATGATAAAGTACAAGTCGAGAGGATCTCAGCATGAGTTATGGAAAAAGACAAAGGAGACCAATGGTGGCCAAATTTTTTCATTATTTTTCTTCTCACTACCAGCTGGATTAAAATATGTTTTTTTCAACAGTAATATAGAGAAATCTTTCCTATTTGTTAATCATGCTCGTCTTCCATTGTCTTGACATTCGAAGGACAATGGTCATAAATTTCAATGGAAAAAGCTAAGCCAGCATTATTGGTCACTAAGTACAACTGCTCATTCTTTTCCCTTTAGAAACCGATAAACAAGCAATTAGTTCACAGTTGGTTTGATTTTCGCGTAAATTGAAGACACCTTTTCTTTATTTTACTACAAGAATGATGAAAAGTCTTTGACTCATTTTCTATATTAAAAATAATCAGTGGAAGGTCTCAAGGCCAATATTGCTATAAGACCCAATTCTTGAAATTAAAATAAAATTGTCACTTAAACATTTAATGGGAGCGTAATTTCTTTAAAACTGAGATTGGATGATTGGGTATAACAGCCAATAATACAACATAATACTACTCTTCTAAATTAGGATAAATAGGCTCTCGAGCGTGCAAACCATATTTTGTTGTTTAAAGGGAGGGACAGGTGTAAAGAGCATTTGAAGATCGATCACACAAGTCCTGTGCTAATTAAATTGTCACTGGCCACGCACCATGTTTGATGCACCAACCGAGAGCTTACTGTCAATGTTGTATGAACGGACAGACTAAATTCAACAGTGGGATCAGAAAAGTGAAAAAAGATGGAACTATTCATGATGAAGATGATGAAGTTTAAGAAAGGAAAAGAACAAATAGATATGTATATGCAAAATGTTAGGCTGCGCGATTGATAAAGTTGACCACACAAATTGTAGTGGGCTATGGTTCTCGTTTTTCTTCGAATAATATTATCTTTTTTGAACACCTAATGCCAACATTAGATTGATAATATTTCCACAAAATCTAACTTATACGGTTATATGCCATACAGATAATACATAAACAGTAGCTTCTATTCGTGAAATGGATTTCATACCTTACAAGCAATGACTAAAAGGGAAGAAATATCAGAGCACATGCACTGCCCAGACCAATGAATCCTCTATAACAGTTTGCCACTTTCACAATCTAATTCACAAGCAGGAACCATTAAAAAAGGGGCAGCACCTTCAGTAAGGCAGTTTTCGATCATCTAAATGGTACAAAAATAAATTGTTGCCTAATAAAAAAACACTTGATTGATGAATGCTCCATTCCACTTCGTCCAAATGCGACTAAATAATTTCCACCACCTGAGAAAAAAGGCTTGCTGCCATAAGGCCAAAAAAGTGCACTGATCAAAGTTTTAATTTATGAAAATTGATAAAAGGTTAAAGCCAAGACGCTGAAAGGAGAACTGAAAAGAGAAACTGACACAAGACCACAGTGATCTCAGTCATACATGAATCGACAGAGGTAAGACAAGCAAGACCTGTACCAAACCTGAGCCTCACTTCATACAAAAGGTCAACTTGTTAAGGCAAAATACGGACATAAGAACTATTCATCATAAGAAGATCCAGAGATGAGCAAGTCCATCTCCCTGCCTTAAACCTGAACAGTTTAATCAAAGTTCCCCGCCAATCTTAAAATCCCACATTTCAACCCAGGCTTGAATGACCCAATAAAGAATGAGCATATGTATAGATGAATACATTGCCCATACCATTTTGGAATGAACAGGTTGCTGCACTGACCAACAGCCTTTCCCCAGCCAATGCACAATTTCGATCTTCATTCTCCAAATAACGTAAAAGGTACAACAGTTTGGATCCTCTGTTCCTTCAAAATACGCCTTCTAAGAAATGATCATTGAATTTAAACGGTAAACTTAGATTGACTGTTTCTTGCATCCAACCATTTAGATCCAGCATCCTCGCTCATCTCAATATGAGGTTGAGATGGGAAGACAAAAATTGAGGATGCTGTAACAGATGGGTGAAGCCTAGCTGAATACCTTTCTGAACTAATTGTGACTCGCGGCAACTGTTGTTGGCCTGAGGTTAGAGCACAAGATTGTAACTGAGGACAGCTTCTGAATTTGGTAAAATAGCAGTGCTGCCCTTATGAGGCCCACATAACACAAAACTTTGTGAGTCTGTCAACGAATATGTAATCTCTTGAAGCAAATTGGTCTGATTCCGGATCCTCACAAAGAACAAAAATGGAATACTTAACGTGGCATGAGATGGGCATTCCAAGCACACCACTAATGGTGCCTTTTCCACATTCACATCAGGAACCTTATATTTTGTTCTCACTTCCGCAGCATTCCCAACACCACATGATTGGTCTCTCGACCACTTATAATGTACAGTTCCAATCTCAAATCTTGGTGTAACTGCTTTTGGAATGATGGAGTACACCTGTTTGTATTCTTCACCTGGGACAAGAAGAGTAAGATCAGCAGATACTTCATCAGAAGGGTGCACAATCAACCGCTGATCCTTGTCTCCATTTAAGCTTTCAACATCAAAGAATATTGATATTAACCGCACTGGCACCTCAGTTACATTTTGGGCACTAATAATAAGAACACTAGTTTCATCCAAAGCAAGTGAATCCAACTGTCCCAAATCAACAGATGGTTTAAGCTTTGAAAGCAACAAGGGTTCTTTCCGGAATGGCATTAGAAATCTATGGCTAACAAGAAGAGGAGTTTTTCCTTCAATTTGTAAACTTTTATGGACATTAATCCTTTGAACTCTAGCCTCCTTATCCGATGAGTAGCCCAGTGACACATATAGCATGACCAACTTTGGTCTATGCCAACGGATTTCAAGTTTGCAAGACCATGCACCCCCTTGTCTACAAAGGGAACAGATAAAAGGCCAAATGACTGCTGGGTTTTTTCAAATGCTCCATGTCTGATATAGATTCAGTTTCTTCACTTAAGCCAGAAATTCCAAGCAGTTCAACATGAAGAATATCAGAAGTGAAGGATTCAGAATCTCTTGGACTAACCAGGCCACCTCCTCTACTATCAACAAGGTTGATCTTCAGCTCTCAGAATGAATTTGGTGTCCCTTTGAAGTAAGTGTAACTGTGACAGGAAAAACTTCTCCAACAAGAGCAGGACCATAGGAATGTAAAGAAAGATCCACTAGGGGATCAGGCTCTTCAACCAGAACAACCTTTTGACCAATTAATGAAAGACATGGATCCTTGTACGGGAAAGATTCGACTCTATCCTCAAACTTCCAAAGTGGAAGATCCTCCATTGACGCAGGGCTTTCAGCTCTGCAACAAATAACAACACATTTTCCTATTTTTGCGGTTACTGAAAGGCATTCAAGCTTTCCACTTTGACCTGCATCAAACACACAATGTATCATATTGGTGAAAAGAAGTAAAATAAAACTACCAAACATTGAGAACGAAATTGGCCACCTGATATAATGTCACAAGTTAGTCGCATCCACTTGTTTGTATATAGAGTTAGATCCTCAACAGAAACCACTCTTGGCCACGGTCATCACTGTATACTTTACTAATGATGAAATTACAGGAAGATTGATTGAATTGCACTTCTAACTGATCCATCTCAACTGGAAGAGGTAACTGTGATAAAAGGGAAAAAGTGATGAAGGTAGAAGAATGTGGCTTTACAGCTTGATCATGGAAAGCAACAGCTACAAGAAGTGCTGCCCTTAATGGGCTGACAGGATCTATCTCAAGGAGAAAAGGCTGATCCTCAACAATCATTGAGTCTAGATTCATCTAGACTTGAATCCAACTTGAGATCCCCATTTATGAATGCAAAAACTTCCTTCTGGATATTCTCTCTCTCTTGAAGACTAGGAATACCAGCAGGACCATAATCCCCCTTTATGTTGAATGGATGCATTCCAACACCAGGTACTATAGGCATTGCAGACATTTCAAGAGAATACTCCAAAAAGTCTCTAGCCAACCCTAATTTTTTGGAGCAATCACGAAGATAACCCAAGACCTCCCACAGCAGTACACAGCCAGCCTTCTTTCCTGTAGACATCTGCAATGCTGATAAATATCTGTTTTGCATTGTTTGGGTCCCCAGCCATAAAGTATTCTCTGGCCATCTGGCTGCGGCGGTAGGCAGCAAGCCTCTGAGATTTAAGAGCATCATATCCTTCAAAAGACTTTTAAGAAGAGCAATGATTGTCGTATGAATCCTGAAACCGTTTTTAGCTACTGAAAGGGCATAAAGCCATATACTCCTCGTCAGTAATCCTGCACTTTCCACATGATGGTCGCAGCATTAGAATTTAAAAATGAAACTATAAAAACCAAACCTCGAAAAGTGAAAAGTGTGAGCACATACGGTTGCATAATAATTTCTCCATCGTGTTCAAACGAACGCACAAACTGGCCTACAAAAGCAGAAGGAATGACAGACACGGATCTGCTGTCATCTACACTTAATTTCAGATCCCCAAATGCTGGTGAAAAGGATAAAGCAAGATCTAGATATCTCTTCTTGTCACTCAAATAGCTTGCTGCCAACTGAAACCCATACACAGGGATCAAAAGACAAACAAGTAGCTTCCACTTCCAACACCAACAATGACAAAGACAAAATTAGACAACCTGATAGAAGAAAGCTGGTCTAAAGTCCCATTCAGATAATTGTCCCTCCACAGATGAAGATCCAGAACTTAAAATAGAAGCAGAGCTGGTCTCTAGTAACTCGGCAAACACCAAGAACTGCTTGCTCATCCATTCCCAGTGAAGAAATACAGCTTCATCTGGTCCAGTGAGTTTTTTGTAAGATGAAATGTGTTTCCAAAACCATGAAACTGCTTCTACAATCTTGCCCCCATGCAAGAGCAAAGTTGAAACTTTAAAATGAAATTGCTCAGCGACGGATTTTATCTCCACAAGCCGTTGAATAGGTGCCAACCTGATTGAAGTACCAACCATCTATCCAAGAGAAAGCAGATATAATAAGGAAAATGTTAAAAGATTATTATTTACATATATAAATAAAATAAACTGCAGACTTCCTGAGGTTTATTCCCACTTGGGCATAATAAATATACCTCACGTAAAGCATTGTAGCCTTCTTCATAGAATCTCAAAGCTTCAGCCCAGTCTCTTCGAAATTCCGCATAAACAGCAACCTAGAAGAAGAAAAACAGGGTGAGAAAGGAAACAATAGATTTTCTATGACCAGTGCAACCAGGTGAAAGCTTCATATAACAAAACAGACAAAGATATTTGTAGTAAAAGGAAATGGTGAATTCACAATGTAACCTTGAAGCAGTAATGAATATGCAACCTGGAAAAGCAAAATTTTCTTCTCAACACGAACTCTGACCCTCCTCCTTCTTCTCTATAATAAGAATTTGATAACTCCGCAAACAAGGACGCAAGCCTGTATAAAACACATTCAAGACTGTTGTCGGGCGCTAGTTCGTCACTATCATAAAAATTGCAGAGAAATTAGAGGCTACCTGGACAGAGATTGGTTTAACTCTGCTTTATCATTTTTAACAAACACTAAAAATTCTTGGAATCTATTTCTGCCCGTTTCCTCAATGCAATTAAGGGATCATCACTCTCATCAACTGCATTACATATTAAGAAAACGTTGAGATTGCAACTTTGCAACAATTTCAGGTGAGCAATTAAATGGCATTTTGAGACACAAGTAAAATGAAGAATTAAACCATTTCGTAGCCCCAGACTATTCTAGATAGCAAGAAAATATCCCCTGACAGATTTGAAACATAAATATTCTAACTCTCATTTTCACTGATTCATGCTTTGACATAATGTCTACACTCTAGAAGAGTACTTACCACTATGAGTCGACTGCACAAGGACCACAATTAACTTGCTATTTCTCTCGCGAACCACTGTTCTGTTCAAAGGAGCATAAAAGTATATAAATCTAACAGTATCAAAAACAAAATTCCAACAAAAGAAGACAAAACTGCAGCTTTCATCTTTCTTTTCTTAATCAAATGGTTTTCCCAACAAAAAATTAGATTCAGAGGAACGACGAGACAACAATACAACTTTCGCTCAAAATCTTGTTTGAATTCTACACATTGAGTTCATCCCAAGTTCAGCTAAATACTATCAATCATCCAGCACCAGACATAGGAGAGCCAGTCAGACAATTTCATTGGCTATCTTACACTTAATAACTAAAAGATCGGTGCTTTGACTACCATTCTCGATTACAAGAACAAGAAGAGCTCAAAAACAGAGATAGAATCCGTACTTTAGATTCTCAAGATCGGTGCAGACCTGCAGCCACTGCGCCGGATCGCCGTAGACCTGCTCGTCGCCGAAAAACGCAGCGACCACGGCCGGAATCCTGGTCCTGTGCTTGGCCAGCCACTCCCTCTTCAGAACCCCGGGCGGAGGCCCCGACTGGGCTGCCCGCGTCGACATGGGCGCCATGACCGCGACCTTGGAGAAGTCGGGCAGGGCGAGGGTGTTGATAGGCGGCTGTTGGGAGTGAAGGAAGGAGGAGATCGTGGGGTGGAGCTCCGGCACGCCGACGACCGAGACGAGCGAGATTGGGGGCGTACGGAGCTCTTCCGGGTAGTCTTCCATCGCCGCCGCCGCCGCCGCCACAACCGCTGGGGTACCGGAATCGGGATGGCCGGATCGGTTCGCCGGCGGTGAACGATAGCCGGCCGGCCGGCGGCGGGAGAGGGAGGTTTTGGTTGGGATCTCGGCGATGGAGACGAAAGGGAAGTATTAGCTTCGTGGGCTCCGTTAAAGTGGGCTTTTCTAATGAATTCTAGGAAGCCCATGGGCCAATTAAGTTCCCCACGCGAGATTTTATTATGAACTATTATGCTAATCGTACATTTCCCACCCATTATGAAACGAGGGTTAGCTGTTAGTTATAATTTATGAAGCCCAAACTTAGATAGTTATATACGGACATAGGTGGCGAATGTGGATGTTGAACATACCTAAAACATTTTTTTTCTTAAAACAAGCTAACACAATAATATTAGCAAAAACTCAGCACTAATCTTTCCCTTGTATAAAATATATCTCCAATAACCCTTGTAGGTCAAGCTATAATCCTTTGTAGGAAGTAGTATTTTGATTTTGATTTTTATTTCAATCCTGGGCGATTTCAAAATACAAAAACACGGGAACAAATTGGCAATAAAAGCCAACAAACATAGCCAAAATGTTTCTCCCGTTTGATAGACAGCAAATTTATACAAAAGGGACACCGTCAATCATCTCACGTGTTGTCCAATGCGTGGGATCGATCAACACTTCCCAAGTAGCAAACTACCGGTTAAACGTTACATAAACATGTTCATGTTCATGGATAGTTAGGCCGGACCGGTTCGCGGTCACAAGCTATCGACGAACATAATTAGCAGAAAGCACTGCAAACTGGACCAAACCCAACAAGCTGGAGGTAATAAAATGATACGAGCAAAAGCAGGTCGTATCAACATACTCAATAGGTTTGAGAGTAAGATTTTTCAGATGCTAAAGAACCACAGGAGAAAGATAGGACCGTCGTGTAAACAAAAGCTCACACCGCATGAAATACCAATTAAATTGGACAACGATAACTTACAAATATCTTGAGGTATCTCTACTTTCAAACATCATGAACCATTGAGTGAGCATCCCTCATTGCATCACCCGTTTAAACAACTTTATAAACATTTCACTAACCAAGCAGTAATCCGGTTATTTTCCCAATTGTAAACTAAGCCACTGAACTGCGACAAAATGTCTCTTCAAAGACATCCGATTTAAAAAATACACTGCAAAGAAATGGAACTACATAAAACCATTGACACATTACATTGAATAAACCACATCGTGGTGAACAAATTGGACAAACATGGTTTTTTGATTTTTCTAGCTACTAAATGCCACACTTGCAAATATCTGGAAAAAATTACAACTATTCACACCCATTCAACCGACAAATGATGTTCTGATGGCTAATAGAAATGATGCATGCTCAAGGAAATCACACCAATAAGACACTGACTCGGTACAACAATTATAACATAAATATACACTTGGGAGAATCAAGTTTTTGATTCTGCCCAAGGTCACTATGTAAAACGGCAGGGTTTATTGACAATTAAATGCCAGAATCCAATTCCGACATTCACTAAACCCAAACACTCCCATAATCCATTGCTTCAGGCACAGACAATGGGGCATATTGTATGTGTTTATTGTGTGAATGGAAAATTTACAAAGTTAACAACGGTTGAACACGAGAGCAATCCATGCTCTCGTTTTAATGAGTAGAGTGATTGACATCCAACACTCATCTCCCTTGCGACCACAACATAGGATGACCTGCACGACATTCCGGGAAGACAGTTAGATAGCATAGCCTATAATATGTCAAAACTAGCGGGTAAAACTCAAATTGATAATCTAAAAGAAAAGTGATTAGCCAAAATATGCAAGAAGACAGTAACAGGTTTAGCTGGCAAGTTTACTTTCCAAATATGACAAACATCAAATTATAAGCCTTCTAGAATAAACACAGCCTTTAATAAGTGACGATGATATTTCCGACTGATGTTTTTGATAAATCATTAGTATAAATGAGTTAGTTTCTAGAGTAATTTCCTTAATGACCAATATTATTATATTGTAGCCATATCATCAGATAAATGTATCTATAAGCAACCACCTAAACTTGGGCAAAGGTCTTACATTGACATATCATCCCCTCTCTTCCCATTGAAGTTTCTTAGCAGAACAAATTTTTGGGCCCAACCCAAATTTTGCTCTCTCCACCACAGCACATAAAATTCATGCCAAGATGAACCACCAAAATATTTAAAATTAGTTTGGTTTCTTATAAGCTCTATAGTTTGTCCTAAGGCCTTAAATATGGAAGTCAATAGTTTCCCAATAAGGCCTCAAATATGAAAGTCAATAGTGATGATGGCACTCACCAGTTATTGGGCTGACACAATATGTCGCACTCAGAAGCCTAATCTTGGTAACTTGAGACCATTTACAGGGAAAATCTTTTTACAGGTCTTGTGGAATGGATCATATATATTGGATTTTATATAAATTCAATAAGATCATCATTCCCATAAAGCCAAATCTAGTGTGCTTAACCTAGAATACAATGTTGGTAAAACATGATTACCGAGATCGAGTTGTCCACTGGAACATTGTGTCTATAATGACTGGTCATTAGACACGTTTTGCATACAAAGTAAGTTATTCCTTTACCTCTAGAATGCAAAGATGACAACTTGCAAGGCTAGATTCGGAGCCCACCACTTGATGGCAGTTTGCCGTTCTTAGTCCTGCTGCAATCTAAGGTTTACCTAAACAAGGAAGAAGACACGATCACCAACTTTATTTAGCATGAAACGCATAGAAGGTAAAGAAAAAACAAAACACCTCAAGACAGTCAGCCTTGAACTTTCTCAACCAGCCGTCTGATCTGAACTGCTACCCTGCGTGAATTGCAGAGACTGGGCATGAACAATAAACTGTGGCTGAGCAGGAACTGCTGCCGACGCCATACCTATGGGGAAAAATAGTAACCACTAATCAATTCCCCCTAAACATGTAACACCCCAAATCGGTTCAGACTCAAACCGGATAAGAAGTATTAAATCATGGAAAAATCACACCTTGACTAACTAACATGAAACTCTATCCACAGGAAAGTCCAAACTACTTGAAGTGTCATAAGACAAAAGGCCTGAGTGAAATAAATTTTAATGCGCATACATGAAAGCACATACAACACATGATAAAAATGCTCAACAATTATAGGGTGCAAGAAAGTAACCTAAATGCACTTGAGTTACAAAGGATACTAAGGCACAAAAAGAATATGCAAAACTCTCCCCTGCAACTTGAGTAATGAGAAAACATGTGCACTCAATAACCAACTAAAAAGAAGCTGGCATAACAACAAAGGCAAGAGAAAACATGATCATCTGTGTCATGAACCATAGCCTCGCACATGATAAGTAGGTTATTGTTATGCTTATGCCAACTATTTTAAGTAGCCTTGCCCATAACAAGTAGGTTATTGCACACAGATGACCATGTTCCCTCTTTCCTATATTGTTATGCCAGTTGTTTTTAGTAGGTTATTGAGTGTGCACGTTTTCTCATTACTCCAATTATAGGGGAGATTCTACTGGATTCTTTTAATACCCTCCGTAACTCGAGTACATTTAGGTTACTCTTTTATATGAATGAGCCTAACCCTGATTGTTACATATGATGAGCTAGCTGCATGTGCTTTCATGTATCTATAAGAATTTGAGATCAACATTATATATCGCAAAAAGATGTCAATAAAGGAACCACGGCATTAGAGCATAATATATGTTACATTTCTACCCTAGAAGTATCCAAGCACTACAGAGATACCATGAACAAAGAAAAGAAATCATGTCCATTAAATTGCATGCTCAAAGTGGTACAAAAAATTTCTAAAAATTATAACATAAATTGATCATCTCAAATTTACACACAAAAAGACTCCTCTAATCATAAGTTTAACATAGAGACAAGGTTGGCCACTTAAAACAAGTAAATTACCTGCCGGATATGGCGCTTGAATTGTAAGTGGGGGTGTAGCAGTTACACTATTGATATTGGGCCCACTTAGTTGTACAATTTGATGGTTAGGCAAAGCATAACCCTGGAAACCGGGATAGTTATGCCCACTTGGAAGAGGCTGTGCAAACTGACCAACAGGAAACATGGGATTGACAGCCCCAGGAACACCATACATTTGAAGATACTGCTGCCCCATATATGGATTATAGACACCCTACAATGAACAACATACAGGAGGTTTGGCATAACAATTGAAACTATCTGAAGTCATGGATCCATAAAAAAGACCGCCTATTTATAACCCAATATATTCAACCTGTGAATAGACATATTCTGGCCCGAGAGTTTGGTACCTGAAATAGAAAACATTTAAAATTCAGAACCATTTTGGAATGCAACACAAGAGGAGAAAAAACAAAAACAAAAAGAGACATGTTCTAGAATTTCACAAGCATGTACGCAAGGTAATTATGGTATATACAGAAAACACCATCTAACTTATCAAACTAAACATAAATAATTTCAACAGATATCCTGTATCAATTGCATGCGTAAAAACTAAGTAAAAGTTGATTTCATATCAAACACACTTATGAACAACTCAAAGTGGCAATACCAAGAGGAGAACAAAGAAAAAACAAAAAGAGACGTACTCTAGAATTTCACAAGCTTGTACACAGGGTAATTATGGTATATACAGTAACACCATCTAACTTATCAAACAAAACATAAATAATTTCAACAGATATCCTGTATCAATTGCATGGGTAAAAACTAAGTAAAAGTTGATTTCATATCAAACACATTTATGAATAACTCAAAGTAGCAATACCAAAATATTGTACAATTGAGACTGCTAATTCCAAATGATGCTTGATTATGTGATAATGAATATGGATGCACAAAAGAAGTGTGATTTCTATATTGACCACAATAGTGACGACGTCATTGTCAGATAACTAACCCATACGAAGGATACACAAACCCTTGCTGATAGCCATAAGGAACAGGTTGAGGATAAGTATGAGTTCCAACATAAGCCCCACGTGGACCTCCTTGTAGACTCCCAAAATTAGGCGAGTTTGTTCTCAAGCGTCCTGATCCAGATAAGTTATAAAACATGGTGAAAATATATCCATGACTCTCAAACCAATGGTTAACACAAGTTGATATTAGTGTGTATCAACCAATGTAGCATAATATTTTAAAGAGAAAACTAACATTAAAAGAGAGAAAATTAGTTCAACAACAATGGAAAATACAATATCTAATTGCTCTCTTTGACAAGTTTGGGATCAACACAAGTTACATGTAAGTGCAACTAAAAATTCTTATGAACCATAAATTCAAGTGAAAAACAGGAGTATGTCACTAACACTCAAGCATATATGCATTTTACAATCTTAAGACTGAACCAAATGCTAAGCTATTGACTATGAAGTAAATTGTGATGATTAAGATTCAGTATAGCAAAGACAAACAAAGAATGCACTAATATAAATGACTAGTTCACATAAATAATTGCAGCACTCAAACGATTCACGTGTCAATCATTTTGAGGTATCAGTTTAACAATCCAATCCTCAATAGCAAACAGCATAAATCAGCATCCAAATTATGAATGGAAACAGAAGTACCGCAATGAACAAATGGCGAGTACAATCACTAAGCTCATACGTTCATAACTACATATGGATTTGTTAAATTTCCCTGTACTTGTCACATAGTACTGTTTTCACATGTTCATCAAGAATTTGCTCAAAAGAGAAGTAGTTCACCCAAGAAGGTTCAATATTGCAGTAAGCAACACATAAAGAATTGTTAAAAATTAATTTGATAAAGTAAAATATGTGATTAGTTACTTCGACAAAAGAACTTTTTAAGAAAGAATTACATTAAATGCAGCACACAAATATTGAAAAAGTGAACTAAGCAAGTAACTGTAGATACATTTCTTATGAATAAAAAGAGGCAACAACCTCTGAATTACTAAGTTACTAACCATGAATCAAATAACACAATCACTGCACTAAGTAAACTACAGAGCATACCATACAATGGGGGAGGGCGAGGGCGACCAAGAGATGCCAAATTACAGTTAGCACGCCGACCATCAATTACAGGACTTGGATCAACACATGCTCTCCTAGCGGATTCATGATCACGGAAAGTCACCTAAACCCTCCATAAAAATCAAAAACCCAGTCATCTTCAAGGTAAAAGAAACCCAGAATTACACTTTACTATCCAATGATAACCTGAAATAACAAGCACCCGGATACCCCAAGTCCTGGCTAACTTATAGGATAGATGACAAACTTGTGGCACTACACTTCATTACAAAATCAAGGGAAATGCTGCATTCTGGCAACAAAGGTGATAAGAATGATTCCGGCACTCTCCACCCCTCAGTCACTAGCTTCTTCTGAGCCATTACATTTATGTTGCAACTACAACCTCATTTTGGCAACTAACATGCCACATGATAATGAATCATTTTATTCAAAAACAATCAAATTATCTAATGGATAGCTATGATCAACTATTGCAACTAACAAATCTCACCTTGACAACAACATTCCACATGATAACAAACAATAATTTCAAAGTTGTCCGAAAAAAATCAGGTAATCAAGAATCGGATAATCAAATGGACAGCCATTATAAAATAGATGGCAGATGGTACCATGTCCCGTAACGAAATAAAATGAACAAGAAACATTATTGCCACAAATGTGATCATAGCATTTCCAGCACTTCCCACCCCCAAATTACTAATATCATTCAATACAGTACATTTGCATTGTAACCAATACAATCACACTCCAAAAACTACCATTCCACACAACAACAAGAAATTCTTCGACAATCTGAAAAAAGAAAGAAAGAAAGAAAGAAAGAAAACCAGATAAGCTAATTGAAAATCAGAAGAATGAACATCATCAACATGGAGTACTCACAAAACCATAGCCCTTCGATCTGCCCGTGTTCTTGTCAGTGATCACCACCGCCTCGAGTATACCCCCGTACTGCTCAAAGTGCCGGCGCAACGCCTCACTCTGCGTCTCCCACGCCAACCCCCAACGAACACCTTCGTGTACGTCGTATCCCCGAACGGCGAGCTCAAGTACTGAAATCCATGGCCGGCCCCCGATCCCGACCCATGCCCCGCAATCGGCGGCACCGCCATCAACCACCCAATCCCCCGCCCAACACTCCACCACAACCCCGAACCCGATCAACCTCGACCAAGGATCAAGTCACCATTCTCCCAAACCCTAGAACACCGCCTCCAGGAGTCGGAAAACTCCAGAAACCACGAACCAGAACAGGGGAAAAACGGGGAAAGAGTCGGAAAGAACAGGAATTTGGTCAGGAATTTACAGGAAACGAAGACGAAATCGAAAAACCACAACGAAAGATTTGATCTTGTTTTTTTCTGGTTCTGTGATCCTTGTCATAGGGAGAGATGTTCTTCGGAAATGATTTTTTTATTTTCTAATTATTATTATTTTTGTTTGGGGGAAGAGTTTTGTCGAACGAGGGGTGGGGCCCGGGCCAAGTCGATAATAGAAAGCATGGGGCCCAAGTGGCTGCTAGGGTTTAGCGGCCGTAGTTGTTGTTCATGGACTTCCGCAATTTGAAGGGGGCTCCGGATTTTCATGCATTTCCCACTTTGGCTCCATTTTTTGTTTAGTTACGAGTTAATTGATAGATTTTTTAGCCATTGACAATAACATTATACATATTTAATATAATATATAATTTAATAAAATAAAATTTTATTTTTGTTTGGTGACCCTCTTACTGTTTTTAATTAAAAAATATGGAGTTATTAACACGTGGACAGTCAGATTAGTATAAATAACTATCGTGTTTAACGTAAATCTTTAGATCGAAAGAATGGTTAGATAATGAGAATAAATTTTTTAAATCAAAAAAATTATAGCCATGTAATCGAACGACTATATTTAAATATTATTAATATTTTTCAATTCAGCCGCTATCTGATCTGTGATATCTCTCGTTTTAATCACTTCTATATTCACATGCACTTATGAACAAATTTTTTTATTAACCCTAAATAAAAAGTATCTAGGTGAAAAACATTTGTGAAATCTAGATAATGACTAACTTTGAACTTAAATAAATATGAAAAACTTATTCACCGCGTGAATAAAACTTGCAAATTTCAAACGCTTTTATTAACATGTTATGTATTAATGACATAACAATAGGTATAAGACCTTGATTCATGTTAATCTTTCTATTTGATTTTTAAATCAAATCTCGATGATGTAAATTTAGATAGTGTACAAGTAGTGGTGAAATTCATCATATGCATGTGCCATAATATATATATATATATATATATATATATATATATAAACTCATGGTTTACTAATAAAAAATAATGTTTGAATTTATCTACTTAAATAAAAATGAGTAGATAATGTTGGGGCATTTCGGCCTTTAAAAGGTACTTGCAATAGTTATCGTGGGCTTCTCTTAATCTAAAAATTAGTTCAGAGAATAAGGTTTTTTCATTAGTCTATATATAAGTCATTAACACCCTATACGACCAATATGAGATAAATTTAGCAACTCCTCTTTACATATCAGATGACTTGAAACTATCATCGTTTAAAATCTCTCTTCTATTAAACGGAACTCATATATTATTATCGGACAAAACTTTTCTTAAATATTAGGTAAAATTCATGAAGGAAACTTTTATAATTGGCGTAGGCTAACACTAAATTAAACTTGGCTCTGATACTGTTGTCGGGACTTTAATAAGGCTTTCCTATTACCCTATATACAACTCACCAACACTTTTTAGAACCGATACGAGATAAACCCAATAGATAATAAGTACCATTCGATCGCATTTTAAGTGGATAAATGATGTTGTTTTATCAGCTAAAACCTTTACCAAATGGGTAATGCTGGTGGACATTTGTTTCATCCCAAGTATTATGCATGTTTGTTAAATGCCAAGTATAATTTAATTAAGACACAGGAGAAGGTGTGGCTAAAATTTTTCCAAGTATGCATGATTGCTCAAGGAAAGAAGCACATATATGATATAATGAAATTATGCTGGGAATTGATTAGTGCCTATCAATTCATTGAATACTAGAAAATATGGGATTGGGCAAGTGGAATTTGTGACTAAGGCAATCTTATCCTAGATCAAAAGAATAAAAGTACAGGTTATTAGTTCAGAAAATTCTTTTGAAAGGTTGATGTTTTTTAGCATAAATTCCGGGGATTATTCATGTTATATAAGCAACTGAGGCACCGGCATGAGGAATTGTTAAGAAAGGTCTTTGAAGAAGCCTATTATTTCCTTGGTAAAATTTTCATGTTGCTATCGTATACTTTTGACGTTGTAAAGCTTTCTCCTCAATGAAAGTATATATTAATAAAATGGTAAATTGGTTGCGTTTAGTAAATCATAACCAAATGTAATTATATATATTATTGAATAAAATGACAATAGTACTTAACCCTGATATCAGAAAAAAGGAGCCCAAATTGCAGAAGTAATTTTCATGTTGGGAGCTAAAAACCTGACATGTACTTTTCTCTTTTAACCATTCAATCACTCTAAATTACAAAATACCTTTTCTTTTTATTAATTTGGTAATTAAGACAAAACTTATCAGACCAGCTTTAGAGACACTGCAAAAAAATTTCCTCGTTGACAGATTTTATGATTTAGTATCATATTAATAAACATAAGTGTGGGTCTTTAATCAAATGGAGCACCTAAAAATCAAAATTCTACCGTTGAACCAAAGGTGGAAAATTCGATATAACTAGCTAGCCCTTATATATATGTGTGTTCATGTGCACCTATATAGACCATTATTGTCAAAAACATTTGTAGTCACATAAGATATAGTAGGAAAACTTGGTACAACAAATAATATCCGACAACCATGTAAACTGTGTCACATGAATAATACCCATATTGTAAGTAGTAGTACCCACGCATGGACAACATGCCACCCACAACATTGAAGCACTTTGAATGTGAGTGTCATGCTTGTGTTGGAGGAGTATTAGAGATTCATGGGTCATGACAGCACAACCCAGTTGAGGGACAACTCATTTTAAAAAGCAAAAATTGAATCTCTAATCTCTAATATTCTTCTCAATCATCAACCAAGAAAGATGCTACCCAAATTTTTATCACAATAAAATATGATCATGAAAAACCTTGATTCCAGTTATAATTTTATAATCCAATTCTTTTATTGAGAGCTCAAAAAAGTATAGAGCCTTGTAAACTTCAATTTAATTTATTCATTAAAAATTAGCAAGTGAGCCATTAATGTGGTGTTGTAAAAATTAGATCGTCGAGCATCCGGCCTTGTTCAATTATCAAGATCAAAATAAGTGTCAACCATCAAGAGTATAGGGTTTTCTCTGAGATCATTGCCCAATTTATGCTAGTTTAATTTTAGAGTTGTTATATTTATACTATCTAATTCTATGCAAGCCTCGTCAATATTAAGAGGGGGTTCTTATCATTAAAATTTTGTGATTTTATAATTACGTAAATTCTAATTTAGGATTCATGTCTCTTACACTATTTTAGTATAACACAGAAGAAAAAGAAAAAGAAAAACTATATGGACGGTCCAAAGCTTTCGAACTTTTTTTAAAAAAAATGTTAATGGATTTATGTTGTGTTCACGGTGACATGCCTTTTATGCATGCAAAGCGGAGATTTCGTTATGCTTCAAAGGTTGGAGAAGAAGATAGGGCAACTTTTTGCAGAAAGAGACTAACACCGGCAATGACCACAAATCTTATTGTTTTTTCATGTAGCCGTGAGGCGTTAGAAGCTGTTGAACATTCGTGTACAACAAGGAGTTCGTCCTCCACATAAACAACAAAAGGTTCACTTTCTTTGTCTTGCTGCTTTTGGGACGACTCTGATAGAGGTGATGCCAACCAGACAAGGTTGTTCGATCATGGATAGTTTGGTTGAATATTTTAGCCAAAAGCTGCTGTTGAACTTAGAGATCTTATCGAGAAGCTTAGAATTTTAGACACAAATCAACCCTAGATGGGGATTGGAACTATTTAAAGCGATTGCTTTTGTTAAAAAAATATAAAATTGTAGTGATAAAGACTAAAACCATGTTTGAGAAAATATTAGCAAAATATAAAGAGATAGAAATGCTCTTCAACAATCTTCATAGAATGTTTCAAAATATAGAAAGCAGGGTCAAATTTTTCTATTTTCTTCAAAAGCTTAAACAAAATAATTGTCGCCGTCAAACATAACATTACGAGCTCTGTCACTTCTTATAAATATAACAAAATTTTTTTGGAGCAATATTTCATATTCAAAATTCTTACACTTATATTCGGTACTAATAGCCTACCCCTACGTCATATTTGGCCCATATACTCCATCACACCATCCAATACAAACCAAGATTGGCTTGTATACTAATTGTAATATTCAAGCCCAAACGCAATATGGAAGGCCTTAGTTATCCTTGCAAAAATTAGTAAACCAAATTGAAGATCAATAAATAAATCTCTACTAATATATCAAAATTTACCCTAACACTCAAGAGGTATTGAATATAAGACTAAATTAGAGGTTATTATAATTTACCTATTTTAGCGAAAATTTTCTTCACGAAATTCCTATACTTAGCCCGTGACTAACGACCTATCAAATATCTTACTTGGCCCATGGCGAGTAACTTAGCCCACATCTTATCTATTCCATAGGCTGGCTTTGAAAGTAACTGTAATGACCCGGCCTAAGTGCAATATAATTTGTCTAAATCATTCCTTTAAAATTTGGTTAACCAGCTTGAAGATTAATAAGTACATCCTCACTAATATATTAAATTTTATATAAGAATATATTAAGTGTAGGACTAAATTAGAGTTATTTATTAATATTTTCTTAACATTTCGTATAAAAATTTTTATTACGACCAAACACCCTATAAAGTAAATAGATGAGTTTTTTCCCAATGCTAAGGGTTGTTAGCCCCACGGCTTAACCAACAACCCTAATTTACATCACGATGATTTAAATTATTATAAGTTTATAACATATAACTGAATAATGTTAACTCCGAAAATCATTCCGTTAAACTAATTTAAACTATTCTGATGTAATTAAGGTTTAAGAGCACAGGTAAAAGACATTTACTACAAGCTTTTATTGTGTTAGTGCCAAGGCAAGAGAGAGCATAGACTTTAGAAGTGGGAACAGTTTGCATCACTTGTTTGCTTCTCTCTACATCTAGTACTCACAGGGGTAGTTGCCGCTAGTTCATAATACACATACCATAATCACTAAGCCAAATAAATTGCCTCGAGTGATGAAGATATACAAACCCTTTTAATTTGTTTGGTTTTTATCAAGATAATGTTTCATGAAGGCACCAAAAAAACACTAATTAAAAACCTCAAACAAGTGTAAGTACTATCAATAATATTGTTTCTAAAAAGCAAAGAAACAATTAATCATTATGATGAAACAATTAAGAGCAATGATCTAATGACTTTTCTGAATTAAAAATGTTGTATCTTTCTATGATTTTATCACAAAATAATTACTAAAAGCAAATAGTACAAAAGCAGATAGTCATTACAATCAAAATAAAAGTACATTAATGCTAATGACTTGCTACTAAGAAACCGTGCTTTCAAATAATTTCAAGAAGAGCATAAATATTCCCTTTTAACAAGTGAGTGGTTGTATTATTTGTCAAATTATGAACACTCATTTACTTGAAATCATAGGAATTAATAGGCATACAATTCTAAGTTAAACCGTTTCCATCTTCGTTATACCACATTCTTCAAAACATTTCACTGTGTCAGAGGGGGTCTCTTCAAATGGCTGGAATTCCACCATAGTTTCTTAAAGCTTTTCTGAACTCAGTTTCAGATCATCTCCATTTTCAATAAAGGTATATTCAAAAAGCCAAAAATTTGTATATGAAAAGAGATAAAAATACAAAAGAATGAAGGCAAATGTTAAAAAGTACCTTTTCGGATAATTGTAGCCTGGATACAAAATCTTTAACTTCGTCAGCCAAGTCACTTACCCGCATAATATACGAGGCACATATAAAACCAATGATTTGAGTCAGAGTTTTATAATAACGAACTAGTCAATTCAATTGTCGCTTCAAATCGAGATAATTTTGTAAACCGCGTGCTGAGTCGAAGCCAGCCGTAAGTTATGAGCGATGAAGGTTAGCTATATCTGAATATATGATGATAACGCCAAAAAGATAATAAGAAATGAGTTATCAGAGTATATGACAATATACAGTTATTTTATTTGATTTTTTGTATTTGATCATATAATTATTTTTAGGCTGAATAACGTATTAGGACGCGTTATATAACAGTTTAGGTGGGTTATTAGTTATAAAATATGTTATTGTGATATTATTGTGTATATTATATTTTATGAGAATTTTTCCCGATTTTTATGGATTTTTAGGATTTATTACGAGTTAGTTATTATTTTTAACTCCTGTCGGAGTTGGGTCAAATTTTATTTACGAGACTACCCCCGAGACTTTCCCCTGACTGTTTCCTCCCCTAAACCCTAATTGTCGCTCCTTCACTGCCCTGACATCACTATTGGCCCCCGCCTCTGGCCGCCCCACCTTCACCGACCGACGCCGTGCCGCCCCGAGCATCCTGACCGCCGCCCGACCTCCACGATGCCCTGATGCCGCGCAATTGCACCACGCTCCCGCCACCGATTCGCCACTCTGACGCCCTTCCCCTCGACCAAGACAACCTTTCTCCCACACCCAGTGTCGCTGTAGAAGCCAACCAAGAGCCGATTGGACAAGCAGACCGACCCCAGCCTACTCTTCGCTGTCGGCGACGGTCAATGTCGTAGTTGCTGTCTTCACCACCACCACCTTTGGATCAAGCTCGCTGAGCTAGTGCCGACCTATAGCCCAGATTGCCTCATTGGAAAAGTTGTCAGAAAACCACCGAAAAGCAGCCGAAAATCATCGAAAAATCAGATTCGTTGAAATTCACCGGATCTTCCACTGAATTCATCCATTTGAACCCGATTGAACTTCGGACGCCGCCAGAAGCCGAATTCGAGTCTTGAACCGTGCGACAAACCCTAGTCGTCGTCGATTGCTGATGACGCGAAGTATAATTAACACCAGTTCAATTTCTTCAAGGTGATAATTATTAACACAACATGCTAGGATTGATGGATTGATGTGCTAAATTTTATTGTAAATAAAAATATGAATTGCTTAATTGAATTGTATTAAAATAAATGCTAAGGAACTAATTAGGTAAATTAAGCAAGTTGTAATTTAATACAACATAACATAGAAAATTTGATAGAGATTGAGGTATGATTTGATGTGACTTGTACATTGATGTGTGTGTGTGCTATAGGATGTGTGAATGCATTATAGGCAGGTGTTAACTTTTAGTTTGACGTGTAGGTATGGAGTATGAACTTATCGCCTAAGCGCATGGACACGATTGGAGCTTCTACCAAGTCCGTTTAGGATTTGCTTCTGATTTGACTTCTATACTCTGTCGTGTTTTATTTTAAGAGATAAGCGAACTTGTCGAGTACTGGATATATTGTATCCCACTTCACACGGGCTATCTAGTCGAATGAGATTTCTGGATTAATAACTCTCAAGGATAAAATCCTTCAAGTTTGTTTTCAAAACTCAGACCCAGATCACGATGCCTTCCGGCCTGTTATATTGAAATCCATATCCAAGCATATGTATATGTAATTTTTTGTATTTTTAGTGAAATGTGATATGAGGGAAAATCCACGATTGCGTCTTAAAATAGGGCATATGTTTGTCCAAGCGAACTCTAAAATTGGTGAGCATCTGTTTCATTCCCAAAATTTTATAAAGGGACACTGTCACATAAAGTCAATGACTCTTAGTTATTGCCCTTATGAGAGATTTTATAAGGAAGAATAATGAGGTTTTCATTCAACAGGAGGGTTAGCTCTCCTATGTTAATTTATTATTAGTTATTTCTGGACTAATAACGCTTGTTAATGATGACTTTTTGTTATTTATGTAAGTGAAAATTGTGAGAAATAAACACTATCAAGACTATGGAAAAGCAGCACTAAAATTGTGCACACAAGTGCCTGTTGAATGTAAATGATAATGATGAAAGTAGACTGTTTTGAATGAAACAAACTTGAATATGATTTCTGTGAATGAATACGATGTTATCCTTGTCAATGAAACTGTAAATAGAAATAAACAAGTTGAGCAATAGAGTCTTGACTCGGCTTAGAAGATAAAAGAAAATAATGGTCCTTATTACACTTTTAGGAAAGAATCTCTCTATTTTGTTTTAAAAATAATTATTTTTTTAAAATTTTTCGTTTGTCTGGTTTGTTTTTATTTGATTGCACATTATTGCATACATCTAAAACAGCGTTAGAACCTAAGTATCTTATCCATGCACTGTATGCTTGCATCACTATCTTGAGACGCTGAAGGTAAATCCAAGTCATCTTAACTGAATCAAGTAGATTAGCAAATAGTTCGGTTGCGGGTAGTATTTCCGGGTCGGGTGAACTGATACGGGTGTTGCAGCACATATGTATCTCTCCAATGCTTTCTAATTTCTCACAAGCCAGTAAAACTGCTTCAGCAACATCTCGCACATCAACAAACGCTCTTATTAAGTTCTCCTTGTTCTTATAATCTCCTGCAAAATTTAGTGTCAATGTCAGACAAGTCTATCCAACTATTGATATACATTTCATTTTCAGTTATGGGTAATTTGGAACAGGTGGTGAAGAACATGTTGCTGAGAAGTCTATTTGAACAAGAACAAAATAATAATAGCTGTAACGATGTATAATGTTTGTAGCAATCAAAGAAACTCTCACAATACCACTAAGTCGTTCGTTCATGACAAAAAACACATAATGACAAACACTAATGTTGAAAAGCCGAGAGTATTATTCCCTGAAAAAAACCTTTCTTCTCAGAATGTTCAAACCATGGTTAATTTTTTTGACAATTAAAAAGTAATTTTTTGCCAAAAGTGCTTCTGAATGATCATCATGTAATACATTTGAAGATCTCATTCAAAAGTAATGCAATAATCTCATTGACTAATACCCCCAAAATAGAGGCAATTACCACTAATCAGTTTCATGAAATCCAGTACGCCACCAGATAAAAAACGGAGAACAAAGCCTTCCATGATAAATGTGAACCCAACTCAACAAACTGTCACACAATATCCCGACGATTGATCTTGTGGATCAATAATCTAAGGAAAGAATCACATCATCTTAGGCATTTTGTAAAGATATAGACTTGGTGGTATAGAAAATGAACATGACATTCTATTCTGGTACACCTATTTCATAGAGAGCGGAAACAAATGTCAATGTGCTATAGTTTTAGAATAAAAGAAAACGTAATTTGAGTCATACACAAACACACACAAACACACATATATATGGGTAGATCAGAACAAAAAATAGGAGCAACGAATGAAATTTTAATTTTCATGAGTGCTATTTGTTGAATAAAAAAAACTTTAAAACTTTAACCAAAATTATATAGATGATAAAACCATCATCAATAAAACCTTCTTCATATCAAATCATCAAGAAAATAAATTTAATAACGGAAGTGTACCTGGATCCATAATAGTAAATCAATTCTTTGATTTCTTCTGGTTTGATCTTCCAAATTCTACATCGGTTCTCCAAAGCCAGAGTTCCTGGATGATGGGATACCAGAAAGAAAAACAACGATACAAATTTGGGGACCGTATTTATTCGTATAACTGTATTTATCCTTTATCTTTTATAATTCTAATTTAACCCATCATAAATTAGAGATTATGAAAACGGTATCTACACATATTTATCCATACTCATCTTAAATATATAGTATCTCTACATATTTATCTTAAATATTAATGGCCCATTAACCTTAGCTTTAATAGATCAATTTAATTTAGGCCCAAACCTTATTAATAGCATATGATACAATTATATACTTGTATATATACATCCAAAATCCAACACTATTGACTCCAAACTAGCACGACACTGATGTTGACAAGACAATCACAGGACAGTTTACGGCTCAATCTGACCACTACGTTTTGTTTTCTTTACGCTAAATGATATGCTGAACCGTGACACCAAAGCTTCATGCAACCAATCAAAAAACAATTCTAAAACAAATGTTGGGTTTTATCTGGCTAAAAATGACAATTGTGCAAATAAAAGAGGCTGTAACATGCAAACATCTCCAATGAAAAATAAAAACGGAAAGAATTGAGACACGGAACGATGTATAACTGTAAAATAGAGTGGAAATCACATAAACAGCCATTTGACAGCTCAAAAGTTTTTGTAAGGATATACCTGAAATAGCGGACGGGAAAGCTCAACAAGTGGTCAGAGGAGCATGACATAAACTGTGCTACATTCGGTACTAAAGCTACCATTTTGGAAAAGAAATTGCAACAAGATCCTTAACAGTCACAAAGGGGAAAAAAAAGAAGATAAAAGATTCATATCAAATTCATGGCTGATTATGTAACGCTTGCCATAATTATTTCGTTTTAGAAACACACTTACAACCGCATAGGAAAGTAGAGACTAGTATTTAGATACCTGTGAGTATCAAGAACAAACACTAGTTGCTAGCATTCATCGTTGGTTGTAACATAGGCCCAAGTATCAATGAAGGGCAGATAGTCGTAACATGAAGCCCTTCTCTTGCTCCATATTCAAAGGCCTTCCTTTCTGCTGCTGTCTTTGAAATGCAACACCAACCCTAGCAGCCACAATAAAAATAGCGAAAGATTAAATAAATTCAACTGCATAACTCCAAAGGATCACCTTGAACCTGCCTTCCGCATTTAATGCTGCATATTAAGTTGTATAATTGTTTTCCATTATTCTTTCATGATTTTAACTGGAGCCAATATATACAAACTCTAGATAAGGCAAAGAACATGGTCGTTCATCCAATGCAACATCTTTACTTCATGGTATTGGTAGACCGCTCATTCTATGGCTAACAAGAATGTCCCTTCTCTACAACCTACAACGCCTTTACTTGTATTACTACCACATTGCATCTCAATTAAAACTGATAGGATATTATTGTAATCAGTGAAGAATAATTGTGCAATACAAAACACAGTGACACAACACACTGGTTAGAAACCTTACATTGCTAGTTAACAAGAATTCAAAAATAGGATGACTATGAAATAGCTAGTTTTAGTAGTTGGGTGAATTTGGCCTTAGCAAACGAGCCCCCGAGTACGACATTCTACATCTTGGCACCATACCATCTTCCCAGCGGGGCCATCTATAGACTTATTAGATAGCTCATCCATCTCTGGGGCAATATCCTACCTAGGTGATCAATTTCAAAATCATAAGAAAGAATTCAGAGTAAGAATTTTATTCTAGATGTATCGGGTTTTCAAAATGGCCTTTTGTTGTTAGGTTATTTCATATATCCAATGCCAATTAAAAAAACTAATAATGCATGTTCCCATCTATGATATTATCAAAATAAGTTTTACCAACTCCTAGCACTTGTCGAAATCTTTCAAATTGGATTTTCTGTAGCAGCAAACCCATTGCCAGAACTCTGTAATTGGTCTAAATCACCACAATGAGTGAAGTTTAACTGCTTGTTACATTTATATCCATCAAGCTCCATTAATTTTGGTGATTTGACCTATGAAGAAGACGGTTTTGTAATATCCCCGAAAAGTCAGTTTCACATTCAATACCTATTGGAGTAATATCCAATATATTAGTGAGATGTACTTAAAATCTTTAACTTGATTTACTTTTAAGAGATGACGAAGCTCATTATTTTGCGTTAATTGGGTCGGGCCTTTACGGGTGGTATTAGAGTCGAACCCATTAAGGAAAAGGAATTCCTAGGACGGAATTTCCGCTATTTGCATCAAGCTCAAGCTTCCCAAACGTGAGATGCGTGCTCCCCAAAAGCACATACCATAATGATGGGTAGAGATCTATACGTAGTATACTCGATCAAACGGTTATTTTCTCGAAGCAAAATGTTTTAATAATATTTGATGTGATGTTTATAAAAGGTACAGAATATTCCAAAGATTTACCAAGCGTAGATTTATTTCAAGAATTCTTTTCTTTATCCCTAATCATATCTCTTTCTTGTGGGTATAAGGATGAGTGAGGGTGGTAAAGTACAAGTAAATAAGAAATTCTATACACTATACATAATTAATATAAATATAAAAATAAGTCAAATCACACCATCTCCTATCACATCTGCTTGACCTTTCATAAGTGGGGACAAAATGAAACGGCTATAATAAAGGCACTTACACATTATTATTGGATCAAGAAAAATGGATTCCTAGGACGGAATTTTCTTAATGTGGGTAGAATGCAATTTCCCTAGAAAGTTAGGACGGAATTTCCTAAAGGAACAAAAAGTTAGTTAAGTTGGATAAAGAAAAAGGAATTCCTAGAACAAAATTTCCTCCAGGTGGGTAAAATATAATATCCCTCCAAAGTTAAGTTGGATGGATAGTGGTATGCCAAGAAAAAGGATTTCCTTAAAGTGAGTAAAATATAATATCCCCCAAAAATAAGTTAGATGGTGGTATGCCAAGAAAAAAATTTCCTTAAAAGGTGGGTAAAATATAATATCTCTCAAAAAGTTAATCGTGATAGGCCAAGAAAAAGGAATTCTTATGACGGAATTTCCTTAAGGTGGGTTGAATGTAATATCCCTTTAAAAGTTAAGCTAGTTTTACATCTGATACCTACAAAGATAAGATCTAATATATTAATGAGAACATTTTTAAGATTTTTAACTTAATTAATCGCTTATAAGGGATGACTAAACCCATCAATTTGCGTTTTAAAAATGACTACGCCCATCAATTTGCGCTAATTGGGCCTTTACAGGTTTGCTGTAACATTTACTATAACAATTCCACTCCTAAAATCTTTATAATTAGCAAAGGAGATGATAGAACACTTAGGATTAGAGTATGCTTATATGGATGCATGCACAAATCCTAGTATGCTCTCGAGGAGTGACCATAAAAAAAGTAATACATCATGTGTGTGACACTTCAAGGTGGACGCAGATGGGGCACTAGAAGCCATCTTATTTGCATATGCATTTGTTTCCTCATTGAACCTAAACTCATCATGCATAATTTCTAGCATTTCACAGCCAACAACCACGCTATCTTGATAACTAGCCAAATGAGGTTTCTTAGAGACACAAACGAATAGTGCAGAGGGGACAATGCCTAAAGCATAATAACTTACTAGCGTCTTATGTTTTACAATTCTTGTATAATTGTATTTCATGCATATTTTTTAAAAACTTTTATCTTTATATCCACTTCATAGATTCTAATTTCCAAATTACATTGTTCGCGAATTGGAATTGAAGATCACTATTAAAGAGTTCCTTTTTAAGTTCAAATTGATATGTTCATGTTGGTTGGAAAATACTTCACTTAGTTATAAAAGGAATAGTGCAATTAACATTCTGAGATACGAATTGACTTAGATTGCCTCATTTCCAAGTGATAGGACTTTGTTTGACCATTTTCATTATATTGATTTTGGTGTGTTACTTCATTTACTTGTTGATTTTAACTAGTCAACATCAATCTATAATTGACCTTGCCATTTGCAAGACAGCGTAGCTTCAAAGTTAAGACATGAAAAGAAACTAGTTGTACTTAAAAGGTACCTGCAGTATTCTTCGTCGGACCAGCAATCCTCGTCCAAGAATTTACCTTTGGGCAAATTTGTATTGAACATGACGGCATCAGTGGAAGAAACATAGACCACCTTCTTCACTTTTGCTTCGCAACATGCCTTGAGCACGTTTAGTGTCCCATTTACAGCAGGCTCCAGCAAATCAATCTGTGATACATGAACCTTAAACAAATCGGAGTCTTTGCAGAACTTGCCAAAAACCAAACCAAAATAAAAGCACACCCAAAAGTTCATTTTGAGATAGAAACAAACATCTTGCAAAAATGACATAGAAACAAACATCTTGTAACCATAAATTCCAAGCCACAAAATCAAGCTCTACCATACATTTATATATACCTGTGGATTAGCCACATAATCCGTGTCCCATGGAACAGGACTTGCAAGATGGAGAACTCCATCACAACCAGCAATAGCATGACGCAAGCAGCCTTGAATAGCAGCAGACCATCAGACGCCCCTTCCAGTTTCTTCAAGTGGGAAGTTTTCTCCTCGCCTGTATCAACAAGATTTTCCAATTTCAACATAAACCCAACGTCAGACATTCAAAGAAGCCACCCAAAAACATGAAATTGACGCAAGCGAAGGAGAAGTGATAACCCAGGTCTCTAACGGTGCCGTGAACGAGATAGCCCCTGGAGAGCAGGAGCTTCACCACCCAAGAGGCCCCAAAGCCGCCGGCGCCAGTGACACAGATTCTGCCGGATCTCTTGTCGTCGGCCATGGGAGGCAATCGGAGGTTCCAAGCTTGGAGGAAGTGCCGACCATGAGTGTGTCGGAATAAATGGCCCTGGACGCAAGTCAGTCGAAGCTTCGGGAGGTACGACTCTTCTTCGTAGCAAAAGGTCTTTAGATACGCCCGTATCATGTAGATGCCACCATACATCAAATTATAATTTTAACTATCATACCACCTAATTGTATTAGCTATACCTCTGCCATCTTCAAATTTAATATCATTGATTTACAATTTTATACTATTTTAATTAATATCGGATTATTTTAGTACGAAGTTCTCATAAAATCTAATATTTTTATTGAAATTTTCAGTACTTTAATCTGTTTTTAATAAAATCTTAATAATAAAATATATTTTTAATATCTAATAAAATATTTTATTTATAATTTTAAAATCTAGTTCAACCGGCACAATCTAATAGAGAGAAATATACCCCATGCTACTTAAAAATTTCATCAAACGAACATATGTATATATCAGATCGATTTACTAAAAGCAAAGTATAAAGTTGGACAAAATTTTCCTTAAATTTTTTTCAATGCATAATTGCATGTTACTCAAATTGTGAAAAACGTGAATAGATTATCCTCTATTTCCTCTAATAAAAGACTCAACTTTAAAAATTGCAGGTCGATCTAATACACCCATTTTCAAAAATAAAAATAAGAATTGAAAAGACCATGAAAACAATATCTTTAGAATTGTACTTATGATTCATAACCATTAGAGATGTAAACAAGCCAAACCTGCTTGCAAGCATTTTACGTTCGACTTGATTCGGCTTGAACTCGTGCTCGTTAATTTTGTACTCGAAAAAATACTCGGCTCAAAATAGATAGTTCATTGAACAACGAACAAAGCTTGAACTAAGGAGTGTTCGGCTCGACTTGGCTCAAAACTCGAGTTTGATGTGTTCAAACTCGAAAAAATATTCGGCTCGTCTCGGCTCGTCAATACTATTGAGGTCACATTGAACTTATATAGTGTTGGAAAGAAATTTTTGATTTAAGTCGAGCACGAACTAAGCACAAACATTCGCTCGGTTTGAAAACGAGCGAGCCACGACTCGAAAACGTAGAGAGCCACAACTCGAAAACATAGCGAGCCAAGCCCAAACCATAGTTGCAAAATTCGGAATTGGACGTTGAATCGGATTTGAAAGGAGTCATTGAATCAGACTGATTAATCAAAAATCAGACAAGACTCAGTTTAGTTGAATCAGTTAAAATTGGTTTGATTATTAATTATAAAATGTATTATTTTAGTTTTAGGTATGTATTATATTTTATAATATTTTATAGATTTTTTTCAAATTATTTGGAGGTATTTCTTATTTTTTACACGAGACACAGTCAAATTAACTTTTAATTGTGAAAATGCCATTGGTTTGGAACAGTCGTTGGAAAATCGCCGGCGTGAGGGGAATAGAAGGGCTGGAACAACCATCAAAAAACCGCCGAGACAGTTGCCGAAAAAGTCGGATTCACCAAAATTTGTCAGAAACCACCTGATCTTTCTTCGAATCTCTCCGATCGAACCCTATCAAACTTTGGACGCCACAGGGTGCCAAATTTGAGCCCACGAATCCCACGAGGTATAATTTATTCTAACTGAATTATTTAAAGGTACGTGGGACGGTCGGGGAGCCAGGGTTTGGCGGTTGTCCCCTAGCATTCCCGCGTCCAAGTCGGTGTGGCCGGTGCTATCCGCGGTGAACACGCAACCTACCGAGCATTTGGCCGCATGCATCCGTGATGTGGGCAAGTCCAAGGTCTGACTGGCGCATGTGGCCACATCGGGCGAGTTGCTGTGCGTGGCAGTCTACCGATGCAGCACCGATAGCAGGCTGTGGCGGACAATTGGTCGGTAAGGAGCACCGAGCAGGCCGCTACCTGGTACCGAGTGTGGTGCAGGGTTCCAGGCGCGTGCAAGGTCGGGCGCAGCCGCGGCATTCTACCGACGACGTGGCAGAAGCGCGGGTTCCGGATGCGCGGGATGCGCAGGCCACCAGGCATCATGACCGAGGCGAGCCCGGCAGCCAGGGCCGTGCGCTACCCGTGCAAATGGGCGGTAGTCACGGGTGCGCAGGTGTGCGGGTGACCGAGCCAAGGAGCGGCGGGGGTTATCGTGCACGCGCATGGGTGCTGTGGAGCGGGCAGACCAGGGTTCTGGTACTGAAGGGTCGACCTGGTTTCGATAAGGGCGACCACGCCACGCCCCAGGAGGGTTCGGTGCTGGGGTCCGAACCAAGTATGCGATCCGTCTTTGCGCCACACCCCAGGGAGTAGGCTTTTCGGCCAATTTTGCTTGGAGATCCCAGGGTGGTGATGATCAGCCAAGGCTTCGAGCATGAGGGCCGTTGATCGGTGGATTGAACGGTGGGGAATGCAAAGGCTGGGGACGATGGTGCCCACTGGTCAGGAAGGTCTATATGAGGAGATGCCATCCTTGTGCAGCCATCGGAACAACAAAGAGAGTTGAGTGTGTGAGTGATCTCCGGTGGGGGTGAAGCTGGGTCGGGCAACGAGGGACGCCCAGCGGGGTTACTGCGGTCTGAGCCGAGAGGTGCAGAACACCAGAGGGATTACCAGGAGTGATAAATGGCAGTCGAGCCTTTAGGGTCCGAAAACTCCCCTGACCCGAGCAGCCCTACCCCAACGAGTGGCCGGGGTTGGGTGAGGGTCCTGTCGTGTAGGGTCGAAAACACGGTTCGTGGGGTTGCTGTCCACGACAGACTGAGTTGGTCTAGGGATGCCTGTGCTTCATGTCCTGTGTTCACGTTGTAGGAACAGGGTTGAGGTTTGTCACTGTAGTTGGTGTGGAAATGATATCCGTCGTGTTTGTGCGCCGTGGTCTAGGCCCGGTGATTCCGCGGGGTCTAGGGGCACCCGAGCAGGGCCACTCGGTACGTGGGCGATGTGTCATCACTTGCAGCTAAGGACCGGTGTGTGTTCGGTGCGGGGGCTGTGCAACCTGGTTACGGTACGCATGCGTTGGTGGCGAGGGCGCGGTACCGGGA
>JAURVB010001748.1:0-27249 GCA_033002965.1 Piper betle | reverse complement strand
TACACAATGAGATTGAAAGGACTTTGAGAAACTTGTGTGCCGCTGGAAGAAGAGCACAAGAAGCAATAGAAGAAGAAGCCATGGACCCACAACAACAACAAATGCCTCCACTTCCACCGATTGTAGCAGTAGCTAATGATGACAACAGGGCAATCCAAGATTGGGTTGTACCTCTTGCAAGAGGGTTACAACCTAGTATTATTGCACCACCGGTGGATGCGACCCACTTCGAGCTTAAACCAGTTTTATTTAACATGTTACAAACTATAGGACAATTTAGTGGATCGCCTACTGAAAATCCTAATAGGCATATCATCGATTTCCTATCGGTTTGTGATATGTATAAGCAACCTGGTGTCTCTGATGACGCTCTCCGCCTTCGCTTATTTCCATTCTCATTAATAGGAAGTGCAAAAGAGTGGTTGTCATCATTAGATTCAATTACCACTTGGGATGAATTATCTGAAAAATTTTTGTTAAAATATTTTCCACCTTCTAAAACTGCTAGATTACGTAACGAAATTTTATCTTTTTTGCAGTTTGATGGTGAGTCTCTCTTTGAGGCATGGGAAAGATTTAAAGAATTGTTAAAATAGTGTCCCAACCATGGTATAGAAAGATGGATGCAACTCCAAACTTTCTATAATGGGTTGTTGGGGCAAACAAAGAACATAGTTGATGCGGCAGCCAATGGATCATTTCTTAGGAAAAGCCCACATGAAGCTTTCCAATTGCTAGAATTAATGGTTCCTAGCAACCATCATGCCACACAAGAAAGGCATCCAAGGAGGACTACCGGAATTTTAGAATTAGATGCACTTACTACTTTATCTGCTCAGGTTAGTGTTTTAGCTAATCAACTTTAAAATCTTAATATGCAGGGACAGGTTAAGGCTGTGGAGCCAAGGTGTGAATGGTGTGGAGAAGGACATTCTACAGGTCAATGTACAACAGATCAAGTTAACTATGTAGGTAACTTTAATATGAACAACAATCCCTATTCCAACACCTACAATGCGGGATGGATCAATAACCACAACTTTTCATGGAATAATTCTCTACAATCGGTTGCTGTCCCCACTAATCCACCACCGCCATCACAACATTCTCGACCTCCTTCACTTTCTTTTCAATAACAAAACCGGATTTGATCCAAATGTTCAATTCTATGCAACAAACTATGCATCAATTCATGCAAAATCAACAACAACAACAACAATTTATGCAACAAGTTATGGTGCAATTAAACAAGGAACCAAGTGAGAAACCCAAGGGTGTACTTCCTAGCCAACTAGAACAACCAAGGAATGATGGTCAAGAGCATTGCAAAGCTGTAACAACCCGGAGTGGTATTACTTTACAGGAACCAGTTCAGCCCAATGAAGTTAAGGAAAAAGATGAAAAACCAAACAACGAACATGAACCCAATACATTGGTTAGCTTACTCGGAAGCAAAGGGAAAGAAAAAGATGAAGTACCTATAGATGACGTTGAAAAAAAGGTACCATTTCCTTCTAGATTGAGGACACAAAGTGATGAAAAATATTTCAAAAAATTTCTTCATATATTTAAGAAATTACAAATTAACATACCTTTTGCTGAAGCACTTGAACAAATGCCTAGTTATGTAAAATACTTGAAGGATATTCTAGCAAAGAAAAGGAGAGTATATGACAATGAAGTTGTAGTCATGACAGAGGAATGTAGTGTTGTCCTTCAAAGAAAACTACCTCCTAAGATAAAAGACTCGGGAAAATTTGTAATTCCATGCTCAATTGGAAGAAGTGTTCATTGCAATGCTTTATGTGACTTAGCTTCTAGCATTAATCTTATGCATTTTTCTGTTTTCAAAAGGTTAGGAATCAAGGATATTGCTCCTACCAACATCACACTCCAGTTAGCTGACCGATCATTGGTATTCCTAAAGGAGTCATTGAAGATGTTTTAATAAAGGTTGACAAGTTTATCTTTCGTGTATATTTTGTAGTGCTTGAAATGGAAGGAAGGAATGACAATATACTACTCATTGTTGGGAGAGGTTTCTTCGCAACTGGGAGAACATTAATTGACGTAGCTGCTGGAAAACTTACACTTAGAGTAAACAACGATTGTGTCACATTCAACATCTTTAAATCCATGAATTACCCGGATGAAACATATGATTGTTTAAAAATTGAAATATCTGATAAAATAATGTACAAAGGGGATCAATTGAGTGATTCATTACATAAAGGCATAAATTCTCTTTGTGAAGAAGATATTGATGTGGAAGAAATGGTTAAAGTATTAGATTCGCAACTGATCTTGCCTAGAATATTTACAGATGTGGAAACCTTAGATCTACCATGCCATAGAAAGCTGCCATCAGTTGAAGTACCACCTAATTTGTAGATTATCAAGATGGTCGGGCTGTAAACGTTAAACCAAGCACTTCTTGGGAGGCAACCCAAGTGATTTATTTTAAAAGGTTATTTTAATTTGTAGATTTTTTTAATATTTCTTTTTATTTTGTAGTATGGGTCAAGTGCAAATTCAGTTATTCATGATAATCATCCACCGACTATTTGGTTGAGGGAGTTCTCTTTCAGTTCTTTCTCCTTATTTTTATTTTTGAGGACAATGTTTATTTTAAGTTTGAGGGTGATTGTGAGATCCCTCAACTTAGTCCCACATCTAATACCTACTGGGAGAAGATCTTGTTTATAAGTGAGAATGGACTATAGATCTTTAACTTGGTTCACCATTTTAAAGAAATGACTTAGGCCCATTACGTTATACTTTGAGCCGGGTCGTTACAGGTGGTATCATAGCAACCTTGTTACGTGTTAGATGGTGGACTAGACTAGGGACGTTGGCTAGGCTGCCGGTCACGGGCCAAAAAAGGTCGTGGGCTGGGGTTAGCAACGGGCTAAGAATAGGGATGTTGGCTAGGCTGCCGGTCACGGGCCAGAAAGGTCGTTGGCTGGGGCTAGCAATGGGCCAAGTATAGGCATTTCGAGAACAAAATTTCCAAAGGTGGGTGGATTGTGAGATCCCTCAACTTAGTCTCACATCTAAAACCTACTAGGAGAAGATCTTGTTTATAAGTGAGAATGGACTATAGATCTTTAACTTGGTTCACCATTTTAAAGAAATAACTTAGGCCCATTACGTTGCACTTTGGGCTGGGTCGTTACAGTGATGTTTTAATTTTGTGCATATTGTTCATGCTCGACTCATGTTTAGATTTAGATATATATATATATAGTGTAGTTTAGTATAAAAATTTTATTATGTAATGGTATTTTTGTCTCTTGGTTCAATGATAGATACATGTGAATTAGTCTTACCTTTTTGAGAAAACTTGATTAATTGATATGAGAGATGAACGGAGTAAAAGAATGTATTCGAGAGTTGGTTCTCTAGCTTATATTATTTTCACAATCCTTTGGTTTAGATGATTTCAATGAATGTTTTGCAATAGGGATTGTACATGATGGTCATGACTTTTAGAATTTGCCCTAGCTACTTTCGAGGCGAAATATTTGGCTTGCCATGTTGATGGAAAATGATATAGGCATTTCTTTTTGATGAGTCTGGGTCTTTCTTCAAGCCTACCTAATATGAATTATCCTCTATACACAATTTCATGGCCTTTATTATACATACTTGTTTGATTACCCATATTTGAGCCTTGGCCTTTTTATTAAAAATATACCTTGCTGATTGAGTCCTAACACCCTAGCGTTTTGAATTCGTTCTAAATTCTAACAAGGATGAAACTTTGAATAATATAGGGGGAAGGCATTGCGTTTTATAGAGTGGTGATTAAGTAGATAGTGTGGACTTTCCTAGCACTTTGCTTTATAAAAAAAGGAAGCAAAGAAAAAAAAGAACAAGAAATTGAAAAATAAGTTGAGGCAATGATCCTCCACCAGTAAACACAAGATGAAGCAATAGTCTTCCACTGGTTTGAAATAAAAGAAAAAAAGAAAAACAGCAGGTAGTCAATGGAAAATCAAAGAAAGTTAGTTCTTATATTGGGTCAACTCGATACTACATTTAAGGAAGTTTGTGTCATATTGCATTGGGATTTGTTGTACATGTATGTCTGGATTTAGAAAGGATTTTTAATTCTAGGGTGCACATTAGCCTCTGATTTTTCTATCTTGTTTATCCTATTTTTTGTCCTTAGCCCCTAGCCCCGTTACAACCTATAATGACCTATTGATTCCATTAATTGGCATTACCTACATTAGTGGAGATGGGAGCAACAGGGAAACATATTTAAGCATGTGCTTGATTGTATTCTCTTGATTGTAGATGAGAATGATAAGCCAATGGATTATCACACACACACACAGAGCTTTCTTTTGGATGTGATTGATGAAAGGGAATTTCTGATTTGATTGACATTTTGTTGACTATTGATGGTTTGATTGAGAATCATATGAGAACATAATGGTGGGGATTAAGTATTTTGATGTAGTAAAATTTTCTTGGTTATGATATTTTGCTCGAAATACGCAAAAGTTTAAGTTTGGGCGTGTGTTAAGTGTTTAAAGTATACAATATTTACCCATGTTTTTAATATGATTTTGTACTTCCCGGGTATAAACATTATTAATTAGGTGATATTTCTCATTTTATTTTAGTTAATTAATATTTTATTAGATATGCTTAATTTTGGTGTTTCAATGCAGAAAAAGATGAATAAATTAAGCTTTGGATTTGATTGGTCATAACACTTGGGCCAACCCAATGGCTACAATTTATAGTGTTCCATGGAGTCGAGGAGTTAGAAACTTGAAGGGACATCATAATTAATTAGACTACGTCAATTTGTGAACACCTTCTTTGAATTCTTGTATCTCCATTTCTATATAAAGGGGTGGCCTTTTGTTGTTTGAGATATCACATCTCATCTCATGGCTTCAGAGTGTAGTGAAAGAAGAAGTTTTAGTTTTTGAATTCTTTTCTCTTTCATAATAAAAATTAGTTTCATCTTTATAATGTTTTCTATTTTTATTGTGGAGTGATATTTTATTTCGTTCAAGAGAAGAAATGGAATTTAATATGATTTAATTTAATTCATTTCAACCTCTTACTCTTTTATTTAATCAGATCGTTTGAATTATCATGTTCTAAATGCTAAAAATAGATTGATCTCCTATATCTTAGATCATGAGGTTTAATTAGATTTCAGGAGAAATTAATTACATTAGTCATTGATAATTCATCATACGACGAGTTTTTTGACCAATTTGTCATTGTTGTCGGAAGATACACAACACCGTATGCGATTGTAAGGCAAATCTTAATGCATTATTGTGTTGATTAATCAATTATCACCGGGAGGTAGAAATTGAGACAAAATAATAGAAGCATGAAGGAACGGGAGCCACCATGTTATATAATTATCCGAGATCGACAATCCGAGGGAATAAAATAAGAGGAAGCTTTAATGAAGATTAAATTGATGTTAAGGGAAATTCGAGTCTAGAACTAGTTTTATTATTTTAACTTCACTTTTTATTTAAAGTTATTACTTAGATTTTGTTAAGTCAGTTATTTTTATTTTGTTCTTCATTTTATTTTCTTTAATTAATTATACAAAATTCATCTCCCTGTGGGACAATACTTAAATTCATCATTTTATTACTTGTTTCGACTATGTACACTTGCATGTTATTGAAAATATTCTAACATGGCTGCCGTTAGTATGGCTATGGTTTGGTCAAAGAAAGACTTGGCTAGGCTAGGACTAGAGCTAAGGGGGACTCTCCGGAGCTGTTACTGTTAGAAATAGACTGTATAAACTTGGATCGACTTCATATTAAATCATCAAGAGAAATTAAACTAGATAAATAAAATAAAATACCGGAAGCGTACCTGAAGCTATAAAGAAGCTAAAATCTGAATCTGGGAAGAGTTTTCAAAACCTGAATTCTCAGTTATGGATCTTCCAAATCTAAGACTAGTTTTCTAAACCAAAGTTCTGGACAATGGGATACCAAAACGAAAACCAGATATAAATTCAAGGACCATAACCTCCTTATTTATAGCCTTAGTTCCATAAATTCAATTCCACCCATTACGAAAGAGAAATTATGAAAATGTATCTACACATTGAATTCCACACTTTTCTCATTGAATTTCACATTTTAATTTATGGCTCATAACCCTTAACTTTAGTAGATCAATTTAATTTAGCCAACCTTATATAATAACATATGATACAATTCCTAATTCATGTATATATTTATGTCCAATTTCCAACAATCTCCCACTTGGACTTAATATATACACAAAATAATTGTATAACTTTATGAGCTCCAAACATATGTCATTAGACCAAAATAACAATCTCGTCCATTAATCAATGTCAATATAGGATCAAGGCGATTTTCGTCACATTGAGCGTAACTAAACCTTCCATGGTCACATACACCAACATAATCAAATGACATAGATCAAGTATGGATGTGTAGCATGAAAATTACATGTAATTTGATCTGAACATGCCTATTTTCAACTGGTCCAACCTTATGAGATCACCAAAATACCAAAACTGAGTGATCCTTAAACCAAAATACTGTAGTTCAATACAAACTCCCACTAAAGTTGTAACACCCCGTTTCGGCTCACCCGCGAACCGACCCGGGAATGTCACCGGTGACCGAACCGTTCGCTAATCTACTGGGTTCGGTTAAGCCGTCCAGGATCTACTCTCGGCGTTTTAAGATGGAGATGCAAACATGAAATGCATGGATGGGATGCGTGGGTTCTAACGGAGTCCTACATACATGCCATGACATGCAAGCAATGACAAGATAAAATAATAAATGAGAAACCAAAAGAAAATATATACTATTTTATGAAAATACGGTAAAATGTGATAATCTATTGTAGCATTCATCATTATCTCCTTCGTTTCAATTGAACCGAGCCTGAACTCCAAACTCACTACTCATTCACATTTATCCATTCATTTAAAAACAAGCAATTTATCTAAACAAACACATCAAAATTATCATTCACGTAGCAATAACACACCGTCATTATAGATTACACGCGGCAGGTACATGTGTGCGCGGTTCCGTGTTGCTCCTCCGCAGTCCCGACAGCTTTCATCGCTCGCATTTCTCACCTACATATACATAGAAAAACCATCAGTAACGAGTGTTACCGGCCCGGAAAATAACTAATATCAATCTGGCACAGGAGAGCAAACTCTCCTGTTGAAAGAAAACCATATACTTCCTCAAGAACTCTCATCAGGGCACGTACAGGAGCCGTCGCCCTCGGGTCGACAGCGTCCCCCTATCTTTCACATTCTCATGCCTCGGCCATTTCTCTATTGCTTCTCGCGTCAAATCTCATTCCTTTCCGCCCTCTGCACCTTCCATATTACTCCTGGCCTTGAGCACGAAGGCCGAGTACTCTCAGGCAGTCGCCTTTAGTACCCTTTGAAACAACAAGTCTAGACATGCGCTGCAATGCAGTACCCGTGAACCTCCACACTTCTCCGGGTTTGAGGAACTCAAAGGTGGAGTTGTCAGGATCCCTCGGGAATGAAACAGCCCGCACACCATTCTAGAGCCCACTGTCGACACACACGTGCCCGCTCGCGTAGCACGGTAGTCGGATTTCCCTCATTCAGTCTCTCACAAAAACACGAAAACTATACATATATATAGGTCTGGGTTGGGATTTATACAATAGGCCCGAAGGCAACGTGAGCTGGATCTGTAGTTCGAAAACAAACTCGAGGGATCTCATCCTCGACGGTTATTAATCCGGAAAATCGTTGGCTAAATGGCCCGAGTTAAGTGGGATTCGATAAAACGCCACTTAATTCGTCCTGCACATAATAAATCAAATACACAAGAGAGTAGCGTAAATCAGAGAACGAGTCCTAAACGGACCTGGTAAAAGCTCCAAACGGGTCCACGCGCCTAGGCGGCGAGCTCCTACACTGTACCTACACAATCAAACTAAATACTAACGCCCGCATGATGAATCACACATCCTATAGCATGCACGCACAATCAACACAATCACACATCAATCAACACACATTAACCTATATCAATTCTAGCAAGTCTACTTAGGCTAGTTTGCATTAGATCATGATCATTACCTAATAACCCTAATTAGTTTCATAACTTCTATTTTTTTAACACCACACAATTCCACAAATTTCATATTTTATTCTAAATCAAATCCACATTTATATAAGTAATTACAATGCACAATTCATCAATCATAGCATGCAAATTCTAATAATCAATACTTTCAATTAATTAAGTTAAAATAAATTGTACCTCACGTCGTCGAAAATCGGCGACGGCTAGGGTTTCCGTTTCGCGGCTAGAAACTCGAATTCGGCACCTAGCGGCGTCCGAAGTCCGATCAGATTGGACTGGGTGCGTTCGGCTGATGATCCGGCGAATTTCCCACGAATCCAATTTTCCGGCAGTTCCGGCGGTTTTCCGGCGAGTGTCGGCGGTTTTCCGGCGGATTCCGACGGTTTTCCGGCGATGATTCGGGACGGGGCAATCAGGGGGTCTATCGGCACCAGCTCGACGAGCTCGGTCCAATGTGTGGTGTCAAACAGGGTAGCCGAGGCGGCGATGGCCGTCGACGGCGGCGTCGAAAATGGGCGGCGGCGGCGGCGGTGTGCTCCGATCGGGGCTCCGGCCGGCCTCGACGGCGGTCGGGATGATGGGGGAAACGTCGGCGACGGTCGAGGGGGTGGTCGTCAGGGTCACGGCGGCGGCGTGGCCCGGACGGCGGCGGAATCGGCGGGCGGAGCGTCGCGGTTCGTGGGCTGATTCTGGCGTCGTGGCGAGCGCGACGGTGGCCGGGGTTGGTCGTGGCGGCACGGCGACGGCAAGGCGGGGCGGGGCGGCGACGATCGGCGGCAGCACGGCAGTCGGCGGCGGCGGCGGCAGCGCACCAGGGGCGGTGCGGCTAGGGTTTGAGTGGAAGAAGGGTCGGGAGGGAGAAGAAGTGTTGTCAATGGCAAACTCGTAATTTAGTATTGACTCGATTCCGACTCGAGTCAAAATAATAACTAGTTCGGAATAAATTCTAAAAAAAATCTAGAAAAATATGGAAAAATCACATAAAATAAAACAAACACAACAACATCCAAATGGCATGCTCTATAACTAATAACCCACCCGAATATAATCCAACGCGTCCTAACGCGTTATTCGGCCTAAAACTATTTCTACGATCAAACATATAAAAAGAAAAAAATACTGCATACTTTCATATATTCAGATAACTCGTATCTCACCATCTTCTCGACGTTATCATCATATATTCAGGTACACCTGACTCTCATCGCTCATAACTCACGGCTGGTCTCGACTCAGCACGCGATTCATGAAACTGACTCGACTCGAACCAACGGTCGAACCGACTGGTTCGGTAACGTAAAACCCTGACTCGAGTCACGGGTTTTACAACCTTCCCTCCTTATAAAAATTTCGTCCTCGAAATTTTAGATTAAGGAGGTTTCACTCTGGTAGCTATCTACTAAATATGAAATCCGAGGTGAGACGCGTGCGTACCTGTCACGTTTGTCGTATCCTCCAGTGCTTCAGCAATCGTGGCTGTGTCCATCCCTGCTGCCCAAGGTGGTACCGAAATGGATGGTCCTGCTGGTGGCGTTGTTTGCATTCCTCTCTGATCCAAGGCCTGATGTTCTTGTCCTGTCATGATAGCTACAAGTCCTCTCTGCTGCTGCCTCGGTGGCTGTTGGTCTCTGCCTGTCTGCTGTGGTTGTTGCTGGGGGCCTAGGAGCGCAAGTCTCTGCGGTGGTGCTGGGAGCGTCACCTGTTGGGTCTGGCCAGTTGGACAAGTTGCGGCTCTATGCCCTGGTTGACCACAACTATAGCATACGTTTGTGCCTACTCTGCACTCTACAGCTCTATGTCCTTGTTGACCGCATCTGTAGCATCCGTCTGTGCCTGCTCTGCACTCACCTCCATGACGACGTCGGCAATTCTGACAGAAGGGTGCTCTGTAGCCCTGAACTTGGGCATCCATAGCCCTCATGGCAACTGGTGCATCTGACTGATGTCTCTGCTGTTCTCCCTGCTCTGGCTGATACGGCCTCAAATGTTGCTGCCTCTGGTCAACATCCTGGCGAGGTCTAGCAGCTATAACTCGTTCTGCCTCGCCTGCAGCTCTCACAACATCACCGAAAGTAGCGAACTTCCTATCCAAATAGGCCATCCTGATCTCGTGATGGAGGCCTTCGTAAAAACTCTCTATCCTTCTTTCTTCGGTGGACACCAAGTCTGGTGCAAATCTCTCTAGAGCTCTAAACCTAGTCTCGTATTGTACCACCGTCATGGGTCCCTGCCTCAACGTCTGGAATTCTCGTTCCTTTCTCTTCCTGATGTTTGGCGGGAAATACTTTCCATCGAATTCCGCCCTAAATTCCTCCCATGTGATGTCCTGGGGCTAACGATGGGCGAATATAGAATTCTGGACCGAACTCCACCATATCCTGGCTTCGTCCTGGAATGCTCCTGTGATGATGCGCACTCGGTGCTCCATCGGGCATGCCATAGTGTCAAACACACCTATGGCTGACGATATCCACAAGAATGCCTCTTCCGCGTCCAACTTTCCAAAGAACGGTCGTCCACCATTCTTCACGAACTTCTCGTACTGCCACAGTCCCAATTTCCTTGTATCCAATGATCTGTTCGATCCTTCTCCTTGCTCATACCGAGGAATTTGTGGTCCTGTACCTGCTGGTATACCATCAAATCTTGCAGCTCCACTTCCGCCTGCAGTCTGCCTGCTACCTACTGCTGCGGTTCCACCGATGTCCGGTCTCATCCCCGCCTGAAGCGGGGCAAATAAGGGGGCTGTCGTTGGAGTAGGCCTCTGTTGCAGCGGTGGAGGAGAAGGCGGCGGTACGGGGTCTATGGAAACTGTTGGCTCTCCCGGTGCCTCTTCACCCACTGCTGGTCTCTTCTCAGTTCTGGCCACGGAAAGGGCTATCTGTCTGAGCTCTCTCCTGAATTCCTCTTGGTCTTGCAGCATTTGTCTCCTAAATTCTTCCTGACTTTGCAGCATTTGTATCTGAGCTTCCGCCAACCTGGTGATCGCTGCGTCTCTCTCCTGTCGACTACTTCTTGTGCGGTAACTGTCACGACCACTGTCTCAGTCCCGGCGACTATCTCGGTCCCGACGACTATCTCGGTCTCGACGACTATTTCGGTCGCGGCGACTGTCTTGATGATGGCTCTCACCACGTCGGCGAGCTGAAACTGGCACACTGACCTCTACTGGTGGCATGGCAGTCTTAGGTTGACTGGAAGCGGCGTCACTGTGAACAGGGCTAGGACTGTCCTGTCTGGCTACTGGAGGCGATGGGGTCCTGATCTGCGTCTGGCGGGTCTGTGTCACCATCCTGCTAGTAGTTCCTGCTCTAGTCTACTCGCCTGTCACCCTACCGATTTGTAAGGAAATCTACAATCAAAAACATTAAAACAGAAAAATACCTGTCGGAACAGCTTGGAGCAGCTTCGGCACACATGTAACCTGTAACGCATCTACCATCTTAATCAACCAAGGGTTAGCTCTGATACCACAACTGGTATCAGAGAACATATGCCAAGAGTTGGCTCTGATACCACAACTGTAACACCCCGTTTCGGCTCACCCGCGAACCGACCCGGGAATGTCACCGGCGACCGAACTGTTCGCTAATCTACTGGGTTCGGTTAAGCCGTCCAGGATCTACTCTCAGCGTTTTAAGATGGAGATGCAAACATGAAATGCATGGATGGGATGCGTGGGTTCTAACGGAGTCCTACATACATGCCATGACGTGCAAGCAATGACAAGATAAAATAATAAATGAGAAACCAAAAGAAAATATATACTATTTTATGAAAATACGGTAAAACGTGATAATCTATTGTAGCATTCATCATTATCTCCTTCGTTTCAATTGAACCGAGCCTGAACTCCAAACTCACTACTCATTCACATTTATCCATTCATTTCAAAACAAGCAATTTATCTAAACAAACACATCAAAATTATCATTCACGTAGCAATAACACACCGTCATTATACGATTACACGCGGCAGGTACATGTGTGCGCGGTTCCGTGCTGCTCCTCCGCAGTCCCGACAGCTTTCATCGCTCGCATTTCTCACCTACATATATATAGAAAAACCGTCAGTAACGAGTGTTACCGGCCCGGAAAATAACTAATATCAATCTGGCACAGGAGAGCAAACTCTCCTGTTGAATGAAAACCATATACTTCCTCAAGAACTCTCATCAGGGCACATACGGGAGCCGTCGCCCTCGGGTCGACAGCGTCCCCCTATCTTTCACATTCTCATGCCTCGGCCATTTCTCTATTGCTTCTCGCGTCAAATCTCATTCCTTTCCGCCCTCTGCACCTTCCATATTACTCCTGGCCTTGAGCACGAAGGCCGAGTACTCTCAGGCAGTCGCCTTCAGTACCCTTTGAAACCACAAGTCTAGACATGCGCTGCAATGCAGTACCCGTGAACCTCCACACTTCTCCGGGTTTGAGGAACTCAAAGGTGGAGTTGTCAGGATCCCTCGGGAATGAAACGGCCCGCACACCATTCCAGAGCCCACTGTCGACACACACGTGCCCGCTCGCGTAGCACGGTAGTCGGATTTCCCTCATTCAGTCTCTCACAAAAACACGAAAACTATACATATATATAGGTCTGGGTTGGGATTTATACAATAGGCCCGAAGGCAACGTGAGCTGGATCTGAAGTTCGAAAACAAACTCGAGGGATCTCATCCTCGAGGGTTATTAATCCGGAAAATCGTTGGCTAAATGGCCCGAGTTAAGTGGGATTCGATAAAACGCCACTTAACTCGTCCTGCACATAATAAATCAAATACACAAGAGAGTAGCGTAAATCAGAGAACGAGTCCTAAACGGACCTGGTAGAAGCTCCAAACGGGTCCACGCGCCTAGGCGGCGAGCTCCTACACCGTACCTACACAATCAAACTAAATACTAACGCCCGCATGATGAATCACACATCCTATAGCATGCACGCACAATCAACACAATCACACATCAATCAACACACATTAACCTATATCAATTCTAGCAAGTCTACTTAGGCTAGTTTGCATTAGATCATGATCATTACCTAATAACCCTAATTAGTTTCATAACTTCTATTTTTTTAACACCACACAATTCCACAAATTTCATATTTTATTCTAAATCAAATCCACATTTATATAAGTAATTACAATGCACAATTCATCAATCATAGCATGCAAATTCTAATAATCAATACTTTCAATTAATTAAGTTAAAATAAATTATACCTCGCGTCGTCGAAAATCGGCGACGGCTAGGGTTTCCGTTTCGCGGCTCGAAACTCGAATTCGGCACCTAGCGGCGTCCGAAGTCCGATCAGATTGGACTGGGTGCGTTCGGCGGATGATCCGGCGAATTTCCCACGAATCCAATTTTCCGGCAGTTCCGGCGGTTTTCCGGCGAGTGTCGGCGGTTTTCCGGCGGATTCCGACGGTTTTCCGGCGATGATTCGGGACGGGGCAATCAGGGGGTCTATCGGCACCAGCTCGACGAGCTCGGTCCAATGGTGGTGTCAAACAGGGTAGCCGAGGCGGCGATGGCCGTCGACGGCGGCGTCGAAAATGGGCGGCGGCGGCGGTGTGCTCCGATCGGGGCTCCGGCCGGCCTCGACGGCGGTCGGGATGATGGGGGAAACGTCGGCGACGGCGAGGGGGTGCTCGTCAGGGTCACAGCGGCGGCGGCAGCGGCCCGGACGGCGGCGAATCCGACGGGCGGAGCGGTCGCGGTTCGTGGGTCGATTCCGGCGTCGTGGCGGCGAGACGGTGGCCGGGGTTGGTTGGGGCGGCACGGCGACGGCACGGCGGGGCGGGGCGGCGTCGATCGGCGGCAGCACGGCGTCGGCAGCGGCGGCGGCAGCGGCAACGACAGTGGCGGCGTGGCTAGGGTTTGGATGGAAGAAGGGTCGGGAGGGAGAAGAAGTGTTCTCAATGGCAAACTCGTAATTTAGTATTGACTCGATTCCGACTCGAGTCAAAATAATAACTAGTTCGTAATAAATTCTAAAAAAATCTAGAAAAATATGGAAAAATCACATAAAATAAAACAAACACAACAACATCCAAATGGCATGCTCTATAACTAATAACCCACCCGAATATAATCCAACGCGTCCTAACGCGTTATTCGGCCTAAAACTATTTCTACGATCAAACATATAAAAAGAAAAAAATACTGCATACTTTTCATATATTCAGATAACTCGTATCTCACCATCTTCTCGACGTTATCATCATATATTCAGGTACACCTGACTCTCATCGCTCATAACTCACGGCTGGTCTCGACTCAGCACGCGATTCATGAAACTGACTCGACTCGAACCAACGGTCGAACCGACTGGTTCGGTAACGTAAAACCCTGACTCGAGTCACGGGTTTTTCAAAAGTAACATATCATCAAATGATACAATACCCATATGAGCAACATGCTCATGAAAGACCTTGGGTAGTAAACTTTTAGTAAGCGGATCCGTGACCATGGAGTTTGTTCCAATATGTTCTATTGATACTTTACCACTTTGAACTCTTTCTTTCACAACAAGAAACTTGATCTCTATATGTTTTGATTTAGACGAGTTGGTTCACGGGTGAACTGAAATGGGGTGTTACAAGAGTGGTATCAGAGCTAACTCTTAGTTGATTAAGATGGTAGATGCATTACAGGTTACATGTGTACGAGAGATGCTCTGAGCTGTACGGACAACTATTTTTTTATCTTAATGTTTTTGGTTTGTAGATTTTCTTACCGAACAATGGCATGACAGGGTGACCATATTAGAGTCGGGAGTACCTGTAGGATGGTGTCACAGACTCGCAGGACACAGATCAGGACCCCATCGCCTCCATTGCCCAAATAGGAGAGTCCCAACCATTGTAATAGTGATGCAACAACCTCTAGTCAACCAAGGACCACCGTGCCACCAGGAGAGGCCAGTGTCCTAGTTTCTATTAGTCAACGTAGTGAGAGCCGTCAGCGAGATAGGCATCGTAACAGTCACTGTAGTAGAAACAGTCGACAAGAAAGAGATGTTGTGATTGCCAGGTTAGCTGATTTTCAAATAGAGATGTAGCAAAACCAAGAAGAATTCAGGAGAGAGCTCAGGCAGATAGCTCTTTCAGTAGCCAGAACTGAGAAGAAACCAACAGTGCATGAAGAGGCAGAAGGAGAGCCAGCAGTTCCCATGGGCCCTCAGCCGCCGCCTCCTCCACCACCACTGCAACAACGGCTGCCCCAACAACAGCTCCTCTAATTGACCCATTTCAGGCGATAATCAGTCCGGATGTTAGTGGACCCGCGGTAGCAGGTAGCAGGCATACTGTAGGTGGAAGTGGAGCTGCAGGATGTGATAGTGTACTAGTAGGTACATGACCATAGTTTCCACGGTATGAGCTGAGAGAAGGATCGAATAGATTAGTGGATGAAAGGAATCTGGAGCAATGGCAATATTAATGGTTCGTGAAGAATGGTGGATGACCGTTCTTTGCGAAGTTGGATGCGGAAGAGGCATTCTTCTAGATATCATTGGCCATAGGAGTGTATGGGAGTATAGGATACCCAATGGAGCACTGGGTATGCATCATTACAGGCGCATTCTAGGATGAAGCTAAAATATGGGGGATTCGGTGCAGAATTCCACATTTGCTCACCATCAACCCCAGGACATCACGTGGAGGAATTTAGAGTGGAATTCGATGGAAAGTACTTTCTGTCGAATATCAAGAAGAGGAAGGCATAGGAATTCTAGACATTGAGGCAAGGACCCATAAAAATGGTGGAATACGAGACTGGGTTTAGAGCTCTAGAGAGATTTGCACCAAATTTGGTCCCCAATGAAGGAAGAAGGATAGAACGATTTTATGAAGGCCTCCATCATGAGATCAGGATAACCTATTTGGATTGGAAGTTTTCAACCTTCGATGATGTTGTGAGAGCTACAGGCGAGGCAAAACGAGTTATAGCTACTAGAACTTGCCACAATTTTGACTAGAAGGAGCAACATCCAAGGCCGTATTAGACAAGGCACGGAGCACAACAGATACATCGAATAGATACACCAATTGCCATGAGGACTATGGATGGCCAAGTCCAGGGCTACATAGCACATTTCTATTAGAATTGCCAACATCATCATAATGGTGAATGCAAAGTAGGCACAAATGTTTGTTATAGCTGTGGTCAGCCATGACATTGAGCCACAGATTACAGAGTACTCATTAGGGTATGATATAGTTTTGGTCAACCAGGGCATAAAGTTGTAACTTTTCCAATTGGTCAGACCCAACAGGCGATGCTCCCAACACCTTCACAGAGACTTGCACTTCCAACTCTGTAACGACCCGCCCTAACCGGCCAGGGTGTTACTTAAAATATAATTGATGTAAACAAAACTTCAAGAACATGAATTCTAATACTGCAATAAGTCTAAAATTTACAAATCATAAAAATAAAACATGTTCTGATAGCATGTGACAATGCATAAAATAAACTAACTCAAAGTCCCACACTCTCGAACCGTTTCCCACAGCCACATGTATAACACAAGAGAATAAAAGGAAGTTCAATTTGTTATCAATTCACCAAACCTTGGTTGATAAAAGAAACACCAACCACACTTTTATTCTTCAGTCCAAAGCTGTTCACCTACAAAGGCAATTCCACATTAGTGATAAAACCACTAAGCCGCATATTTAAATGAAACAAGTCAATATAATCCCTATTATCATTTCTCGAGACTTTTAGTTGTTATCAGCCCATGCCGAACTCTTAATATGCTGGGAGGGGTGGCCACCCCATCCGACTCCAATCCCATGCATGCACACACACGCTACGTGGCCCACGGCTAGTAGTTACGGATATTTGCCACTGACTCACCCTCTCGGTATCACAAGTATATAATGAGCCTACTTACACCATTGTGCCCTGTCACCCCTTTCGGCATGGGGGCAGGTATTCAATCTTTCAAGGGGTGTCGAATTGAGCCGACTCCGGTTGCGCTCGGCGCATGGTGGTCAAATATGAACTCAAGTCGACCGAGACACCCACATGGTAATTTTAAAGGGTGCGGCCCCATGTCGGTCTGAGTCAATTCCTTGACCCCGGTTGCACTTGGTGCATGGTGGTCGAATTTGGGCTTAGGCCGACCAAGGCTGCCAAAAAGGAAAAATACAACATTTCAAATAATTATACGGACGTAGATAGTTCGTAAGTGAATCTGCAACTGTGACCAACGATCCTAATCTGAACGAGAACATAAAATTATACATAAGTAAAATTTTATTCGAGTTGAAATGCATGCAACTAAATGACTAATATATCTCATTATTAAAATTCAACAACATAAAACATGCAATATTCAACAATCTTAAATATTAAATTATTCGTGTGACATAGTCAATTATGTCTTACTTTACATTTGAAATTAATTATCTAAATCATAATTCACACTTCACTAAAGATACAATAATTATTAAGTATTTTATTACTATTATTAGTATTTTTCCTTTGAGATGATAATTATTTAACCACAATCTTGACGATTTAATTTACGGTTTTAATCTTTAATCATTATCATTATTAATAGCAATTTAATTAATTAAGTCGTTCAATTAAATTATTTAAAATGATTTTAATTATCCTAATTCAAATTATTACTAATTATTTTAAATTATTCAACTCAATAAGGTCCGAACTTTATTTATTTTCATTATGCTATTTAGGTTAAACGCTTGTGATTTTTACACGATTATAGTTTAATAACCCATTTTCTACATTACTGACCCATTATTAAAATCGTCACTTTATTTACCTAGTATTAAGTTTAATATGGTAAATGTGAAATTTTTATTTCATTTATCCCTTATAACCATCCGATTTAAATTTAATAGTTTATCATTACCATATTTTTATTACTCATGGTGACTTTGTACAATAATTAATTAGTTTAGCAATTGTAACCCAAACCATTAGAATAATAATTTTTAAGGATTTATTACGAGTTAATATTATTTTTAACTCGAGCCGTGTCAAGTCAAGCATATATTATAGATTTGCCATCTTCTTCTTCCCGACGTTCTTCTCTTCTCCTCACCTCATCTTTGGCACAAACTAGACCATGACATCTTCTTCTTCAACCCAAAATTAGATCACATCCTTCACTAACTGCTTCCCTTCCCTAGCAATCCAATCGAAGCCTAAAGCTCGTGCATTACAGCAATTATCCAAGGTGAATCTGGTTCTGCACCAAGGTGCACAACGCCTGGCCAACAGCACCGCTGGGAACGCAAGGTGAACTCTGCCTGGCCAGCAGCACTGCCGGGAACGGTTCCCTTCTCCCCGCACGACAACTCAACATCAAGCCCAAGTGCTGTGAGCATGCACGGTGTGAGCCTTGGCCGACGAACTGGTATGGATGCCTGGAATCCCCCACAGTGTTGCCCACTATCCAAACCCCATGCTTAGAACTCATAATACGCTAGAGACTGCAACTCAATTATACTAATTTAACCAATTATATAGCATAGGACGTTGATGAAGCAACAAGAAAACAAAACAACCATGAATTGATGAAACAGCAGAACTTTACATGACGAACACGAGTTGATGAAGCAGCAGAATTTTACATGACCATCATGAAATACATGAAAACTAAGAGTAGGGAGATAGGAAGGATACCCAAGCAAAAGGAAGCCGGCTCTAGCAAGGAAGAGGAGAAGAAGATGAGAGTAGGCGGCTAGGGTGAGGAAGACGAGAAATAGGTGGCTAGGGTGAGGATGACGCCCCTCAGAAAAATATAAAATGAAAATGACGGCTAGGGTATGGGAAAATACCCCAACACCAGCATTTCATTTAACCCGGTAAAGAATAAAATATAACATTTAACTGGGTACAGAATATAATATATTGATAATATAATAATAATAATTATTTCTCCTACGTTCGATCCTTCCCTGACTGAGTCGAATATATATTTTTTTCACAGTCTTTACAAGCTCCCCGGCAGCAACCACAACATAGAGAGGCCAACAGGGCTAAGGTCAAGGCTAGAGAGGCAGAGACCAACAACTACTACAACAACAGCAGAAGGGACAGAACCAGAGAGGGTACATGGCTGCAGGTCAAGCTAGATAGCATGGGGTACGCAACAGGCACCACTAGCTCAGAATCCGGCTTTACCACTAGCAGCACCTCCTGCCCCCACACAACAACAGCCAATTAGGATGTATGCAGCCACTGTGGTAGAGGCAATTGAGGATACGATAATTGTGACAGGTACGCTTTCAGTAGGCTTTGTACCGACATGAGTCTTATTTGATTCTGGCTGCACACACTCATTTATTTTGTACACGCACACAAGTAGAATTGGATGTAAGATAGAAGAGTTAGAACATTCACTATTAGTGAACACTCCTGCTGGTAGTGTGATAGCTACGGGCGAGTGTGTGTATAATGTCCCTACTGAGATTCAATAGAGACAACTTGTAGCTGATATGATATTATTCAAGCTACAAGAATTTTATATGATATTAGGAATGAAATGGATGTCTAAGCAAGGAGCCTTGATAGATTACCAAAGAAAGACGATAATTTTCTACCACGAAAGATGCCGCTTCTCTTCCAAGGTCAGGGTAGAGATAGAGAACAAGTATGGATATCCTATCAGAATGCAGTGAGACAGCTAGACAAAGGGAGGGAACTGATGATGGCAACGTTAGTTTTGGTAGAGCAGAGTGGTTCGGGGGACAAGACAAGCATTGAGGAGATTCCAGAGGTTAGATAATTCACTGACGTATTACCAGAGGAGATTGCAAAATTACCATACCTTGCCATCGAGCTGATGCCTGGAACAACACCAATTTTTAGAGCTCCATACAGGATGGCACCTCTTGAGCTCAAGGATCTCAAGGAATAGTTACAAACACTATTGGATCAAGGAGTCATCAGATTGAGTGTTTCCCCATGGGGTGACTAGTGTTGTTTGTGAGGAAGAAGGATGGAAGCATGCGTTTATGCATCGATTACAGGATGCTATACCATACAACTATTAAGAATAGATACCTTCTTCCTCGCATTGATGACCAATTTGACCAGTTGAGCACAATAGTCGTCTTCTCGAAGATTGATTTGACGGTAGGATACTACAAGTTGAAGATTAGAGCAGAAGACATTCGGAGATAGCATTCGAGGACCAAATGTGGATACTATGAGTTTTTGGTCATGTCTTTTGGATTGACCAATGCTCCAACATCATTTATGGACTTGACGAACAGAGTGTTCAGTCTATATTTGGACCAGTTTGTGATTGTCTTTATAGATGACATACTGGTATAATCTGCATCGAGGGAAGAGCATGAGCAATATTTGAAGATAGTGTTGCAGATGTTGATAGCAGATGGTTAGAGACGTTAGCAGATTACGAGATTGACATTGCATACCACAAGGGCAAAGCAAATGTGGTAGTAGATGCGTTGAGTAGGAAGCTAGGAGTTTCATACTCTATAGGATTTGTAGCGGTGTTAGTAATTCAGTATACTAAGGGCCAGAGATAATTGGTTGGAATGATGGTGCGACAAACCATTCAGTCGAGTCAACTTGAACAGATTAGGATTGCACAGGAAGCAGACCCATAGTTGAAGCAGTGGTTGGAACAAGAAACACAATAAGAATTGGCCAGAGATGCATATGAGTTAGTCAGACTGAGAGGTCAACTATTTGTGCCAAATGTTCCACAGTGTCATGGACTTCGAAGTATGATTCTTCATGAAGCGAACACGTTGAGATGCTTAGTGCATCTAGGTGGAGTGAAGATCTACCACGATGTCCGACGAACATATTGGTGGCCAGGAGTGAAGAGAGAGGTGTACGATGCAGTTGCCAGTTGTTTGGTATGCCAGCAAGTGAAAGCCAAGCATGTATGTATGCTCACGTCGAACACTACAGCCAATAGAAACCCTAAAGTGGATGTGGGAGAGCGTAGCGTATGACTTTGTAGTCGGTCTACCTAGGACCTGCCTATAGAAGGACACAATATGGGTCATAGTAGATCGACCCATAGAGAGCACATTTTTCATACCAATCAGGATGGATTACCCACTGACCACTTTCGCCACCTTATACTGAGACCAGATGGTCAGGCTACATGGAGTGTCGTGGGAAATTATATGAGACAGGGACCCAAGGTTCACATCTCGATTTTGGAAAGCTTTTCAGGCAGCTATGGGCACTGAATCGAGATTCAGTATAGCCTTTTACCCTCGGATAGATGGGCAGACTGAGAGAACCGTACAGAGGATTTGCTCCGACATGCATTTTGGATTTTGGAGGAAGTTGGGAAGAGCACTTACCCCTAGTGGAGTTCTCCTACAACAACAGCTATCAGGGAACCATAGGAATGGCACCATTTGAGGCACTATACAGTAGACCATGTCGATCCCCAGTGTGTTGGGTACATGCACCGAGCTAGTAGTAGTTGGGCCAGAGATGATCCAACAAACACAGGAAGTGGTAATAAGGATCAGGAAGAGGATGAGGCCAGCTCAGGAAAGGCAAAAAGTTATGCTGATCAGCGCAAACGTAAGGTTTATTTTGCGGTAGGAGATCACGTTCTCCTGAAGGTATCACCGATTAAGGGAAACACAAGATCCAGGACGTGAGGACAACTCAATCCACAATATAGGGCCATTTGATGTAATCAAGCGCATTGGACCAGTGGTTTAAAGGCTGCCTTTGCCACCTCACCTATCAACTGTGCATAATGTCTTCCATGTGCTAATGCTAAAGAAATACCATCCAGATAACTACTCTCATGTTGTCAGCTTCAAAAAGATAGAGCTACAACCAGACCTGACGTATCTACAAGCTGCAGTTCGGATTGTCAATTGCAGAGTGAAGATTCTCTGAAGAAAAGAAGTTCCCCTAGTATGAGTGCAATGGACTCAAAGAGAAGTCGAAGAATCTACATGGGAAAGCGAAGATGAGATGAAGAAGTGATACCCAGAGATATTCAAGCAACCAGCTTCACAACCAGGTACCTTACCAAAGATTATTTTTTTTCAGATTTTATTTGAGTTTGAAACTTCCTTGGTTAAAATGTCAAGGATGAAATTTTACTAAGGAAGGAAGGTTGTAAAACCCGTGACTCAAGTCAAAATTTTACATTAGCAAAATAGTCGGTTTAATCGTTAGTTCGATTTGAATCAGTTTCATGAACCGCGTGCTAAGTCGAAGCCAACCGTGAGTTATGAGCGATGAGAGTCATATGTACTGGAAGATAAGATGATAACATCAGAGAGATGTGAAGAAATGAATTATCAGAATATATGAAATTATGCAGTATAATTTTTTACGTATTCGATCATAGAAATATTTTTTGGCCAAATAACTCATTATGACGCATTATAGGGCAGTTTGGGTGGGCTATTAGGTATAGAACATGTCATTGTGACTTATGGTGTGTGTTATATTTTATGGGATTGTCCCCTATTTTTTGGATTTTTTAGGTGTTAATATGAATAAGTTATTATTTTTTACTTCAATAGGAGTCGAGTCAAGTTTTATTTACGAGCTTGCCACCGAACTATTTTTCTCCCTCCCAACACCATCTTCTTCCCCAAAACCCCCGACCGCTGGATGGCCACCCATGTGCTTGCCTCCACCTCCGCTACTGCCACCGATGCGACCCAACAGCTGACCGACGCCACCAAGCACCGCCCCACTATCACCATGAGACCTCCACGATGCCGGATTGCCACGTCCTGATACCAGGCTCCCGTGCCCGTTCGAGTGGTCGTCTCGACATCTTCGACCCTCTTGCGACCTTCCCCGACTAGGGTGGAGCTCAGCGCTGCCCACATTGGCCGGATCTCTACACCCCACCGGCCGCCTCTGTTTTTGACATTTTCTGGCCCGCGGAAGACTACCCCAACCCCATCAACGTCGTAGATGCATTGGGCTCGCCAAGCTGGTTCCAATGGTTCCCCATACCACCACTATCCCGCCAATAGCCACCGCCTGTAACCGTTGCTGGAAGACAGCCGGAAAGCCTCCAGAAAACCATCAAAACCTTCCGGAAAGCCGGATTCGCTTGATTTTGCCAAATCTTCCACCGAGCTCCTCCAGTTGAATCTGATCGAACTTCGGATGCTGTCGAGAGCCAAATTTGAGCTTCGAGACACCTAGCCGTTGCAATTGCCAATGATGCGACGTATAATTATCTCTAATTTAATTATTTAAAATTGATATTTATTATAACAACATGGTAGGATTGATTGTTTGATATAATGAATGCCTGATTGTGAATGAAGTGATGACTTGCATGATTTGCTTGATAGTGAATGGATGTTAGTAATCTAACTAAGTAAATTAAATATGAGCATGCTAATCGACTACAACGTTACTTATAAAAGTATAATAAAATTGGTATGAATAGTGTGAAATCGCTCAACTTAGTCCCACATCTAACACCTACTGGGCTAAGATCCTGTTTATAAGTGGGAATAAACTATAGATCTTTAACTTGGTTTACCACTTTTAAAGAAATGACCTAGCCCATTTTGTTGCACTTTAGGCTGGGTCATTACAAATGATATCAGAGCAACCTGGTTCTGTGTAAGATAGTGGGTTGGACTATGGAGTTGGCTAAGGCTGCCGGTCACGGGCCAGAGAAGGACGTGTGCTGAGACTAGCAATGGAGGTTGTGTGTAGGAATTTTGGGGACAAAATTTCTTAAGGTGGGTAGAATGTGAGATCCCTCAACTTAGTCCCACATCTCACACCTACCAGGCAAAACTTCCAGTTTATAAGTGGGATTTTGGTTCGGTTCATGGAGCTTAGATTATTCCGAGTATTTTTATATTAAATTTATCATTATGGGTTTATTTAAAATGTTGAAAATTAATTCATGAGACACTTAAATTTATATAGTAACACTTGGCTCATGGATCGAAAAGGGTGGGTCGTTACAAGTAGGATGAGTTAGAATTATTTTCACACTAATGATTGTTGACGGTGATGGATGATGATTGTGTTGTGAGTGTGATGTTCATGTTGAGTTGATGCATCATTCAGTTAGTGGGCGTTAGCGTCTAGTTTGATCTGTAAGTACCGAGTAGGAGCTCATTGCTTAGGCGCGTGGACACGATTAGCTTCTAGCAGGTCCGTTTAAGTCTTGCTCTCGATTTATTGTCTCATTCTATCGTGTTTTGTTTAGAACAGGCGAGAGGACATGTTGAGTGGTGGATTTATCGTATCCCACTCCACACGAGCCATTTAGCTGATCATATTTTCTTGAATAATAACCCTCGAGGATGAGATCCCTCAAGATTATTTTTGAAACTTAGATCCAACTCACGATGCATTAAGGGCTATTATATTGAAATTCCTACCCATGCTTATGTATATATACTTTTCGCGTTTTCTGTGAGATGTGAGACAAGGGAAACCGATGACCACATCTTGAGATACGGTGTGTGTTTGTCATAGCGGGCTCTAGAACTAGTGACCGTCCACTCTATTTCTGAGGGATCCTGATAACTCCATCTTTGAGTTCCTCAAACTCGGAGATGTGTAGAGGTTTACAGGTACTTCTGTGCAGTGCATGTCTAGACTTATGGCATAAAAGGGTACTCAAGGCGCATGCTTGTGAGTACTCAGCCTTTTTACTGAGGGCTAGGAGTAATACGGAGGATGTAGAGGCCTGAGAGGAAAGAGAATGATTTTCCTCAAAGGGATAGTTTAAATGGCCAAGGAAAGAGAATGTTATGGAAAGAGTTCGTCAGTATTCAGGAGTTCTAGCTTCATATTGATCCGTGCAGCTAGCATTCGAGGTAGAGCCACCAATTTGCCAATGAGATGACATGTTCAGTGGAGACCTCTAATCTCAGCTAGTGTGAGAAATTTTGAGGTCAAAATTTTTATAAGTAGGAGAGGTTGTAAAACCCAGCTTCGGGTTAGGGTTTTACCTGCTTATAGGTTGCTCGGTTTGGGCTAGTCTCACGTCGGCTTGAGTGAGCTCGAGCCAAAACAATTATCAGACCATGAGTATGATGCAGAGATGGCCACATGAGCATGTAGGAAAGTCACCATCAGCTCGGCGTTGTTCATGGCGCTACGGCAAGAATCATCCAAAATCATTGGAAAGTCATTGAAAATCAAATGGAGAATGCTAGGTTTATGTGGATGGCTTAGACCTTGCCATGTGGCACGATCTGAATGTTCGACAACTCGTAGTCTAGTGGGACCAACCTATGAGTATATGCAATATACATATGGATAGAAAGATCTGATCGAGACTGTCCAAAGTCAAACTGACTTAAGGCTAAAAGTAACTATGTGGGCATAAATTAAGGCTAGAAGGCTAAATGGGCCTCGAAACTTTGAACTCAATCAGGTAAAAACCTATGTCTCAATCAAGCTTGGCCCATAAAGGCAATTGGGTAGTCTAAAACCCCTAAAATGCAGGCAAAAGAGATATCATGAAAATCCCAGACAGACACTAAACGCTACAATGACGTAAATCTAGGCCTAATACCTTGGCTAATTCATACAAATCATGTGTATGCCTCGCGTATACACTGATAACTCATACTCTGATCATCTACATGTCAGGCATACTCAGCCACTATAACATGCTCATATACCCATTTGGGCCCACACACATAGTCTGAAAACTAGTCTGGCTCGAGCTCGCTCAAATTGACTCAAAACCTACCCTAACCAGGCAAACTACAAGCGGGTAAAACCCTTACCCAAATCTGGGTTTTACAACCTATACTCTTTATAAAAATTTAGTACTTAAAATTTGTCACAACAATTATGATCAGAGGACTAAATTGAAGATGTCATCTCGTTGGCAAAGTGGTAGCTCTCCCTTCAAAGCTATCTGCACACAGCCCAAACTGACCAACATGAATATGAAGCTCTGAGCACTGACAATGCTCGCTAGCCCCTTAATAATTTATCTGGACAGAATACAAGTGATCCAATCATCTTGCAAAATATGCCATACACGCTGGAATCAATTGAGTGAACTGACCAAACATGCTCGAATCGTCTCGTTGGATTAGCACCAAGGGTCATTACAAATTATGGGGACTCAAATGCAATGATGCCAGAGGGAAAAACCTAGGTTCACCCCTAAGCGTCTACTAGGTCGTCAAACACGTACTCTGAGTATTGCAAGGTACTAGTCTAAACTTGTAAACTTGTGACTCGAGTCAGAGTTTTACGGGAGTGAACAAGTCGGTTCAACCGTCAGTTCGAGTCGAGTAAGCTTCATGGACCGCGAGCTGAGTTGAGGCCAGCTGTGAGTTATGAGCGATGAGGGTCATGTATGCTCAAGTGTACGATGATAATGTCTAAAAGATGATTAAAAATGGGTTATCAAGTATATGGAGGTATACAGTATTGATTGTTATTTTTATTTAATCGTAGAATAGTTTTAGGCCTAAAAACGCATTAGGACGCGTTGGATTATATTCGGGTGGGCTATTAGTTATAGAGCATGCCATTTGGATGTTGTTGTGTTTGTTTTATTTTCTTAGATTTTTCCATATTTTTCGTGGATTTTTTTAGAATTTATTACGAACTAGTTATTATTTTGACTCGAGTAGGAATCGAGTCAATACTTATTTACGAGTTTGCCATTGAGGGTATTTTTCTCCCTCCCAACACATACCCTCCCAAAACCCTCGCCGCTGTGTCCTGCCGATGCCGCACTGCCACAGATTGACGCTGCTCCGCATTGCCACGCCGTTGCCGTGCCGCCCGACGACCCCGGCCACCGATCGCCTGCCGGCGTGCCGCTGCGATGCCATGAAGCCGCCTGGCCGTCACCACTCCGGGTTGGATTCCGCCGCCGTTCAGTCGCCATCGCCGCCGCTGTGACCACCAGTCTCACCCTCTCACCGTCGCCGACATTTCCCCGAACCATCCCGAGCGCCGTCGAGGCCGGCCGGCAGCCCCGATCGAAGCACGCCGCCGCCGCCACCCATTTTCGATGCCGCCGCCGACAGCCATCGCCACCCCAGCTACCTTGTTTGACACCACCATTGGACCATGCTCGTCGAGCTGGTGCCGATTGAACACCCTAATTGCCCCATCCCGAATCATCGCCATAAAACCGCTGGAA
>JAURVB010001746.1:0-13698 GCA_033002965.1 Piper betle | reverse complement strand
GTTTTCATTTCTTAATTCAAGATATTATAAAAGAGATGAACCAGTGTTGGAGTCGCCGCATTCATATCCGTGTGACTTGCAATACTTGTGGGACACATTGGCTTCCTTTGGACCATGACATTAACAAGGGAATACTTGCGTTATTCAATTGTAAAACCTTTCTTTGGTGACTTAAACCAATAAAATAAGACTTTCGCATTCTTTCATAGTACTCGTTTGGCTGATAATACTCAATCTTTGTTGGTCATAAGCATGAATCTCGTTTAATTAAGTTCTCAACACTCTATAAATATTATTTGATGTATGTTACTAGTGTGTGCCTATGTGTGTTTGGTAATTCATAATGGAACAAAAAAATATGGTGTTGGTTAACAGTAGAGGATTCGGAGTAGCACATGCTATAAGAAACCCGTTATAACACTTGTTTAATTAGTGTAAATTATTTAAATTAGAGGGGATTAACTAAATTAGTTAATTATTTTTTTAAACACCACTAATTTAAATAATTTATACCAATTAATCAAATGATACCGTGGGTTTGTTGTAGTTATAGCAAATCCCTGGCCTCCGTTAACATATACAATTTTCCAGCTTAGCTCCTCGCAATTATTTCAATTGTTTATGTAGTAGTTCAATGGCACATGGCCCAGATTCACAGTTGTTATCGAACATATAATTATAAAATCTGTTGTATGGTAGTGGTGAGATTGTCTGCCACTCCCATTAGCCTACAAACGCCTGACAAATAAAACTGCCTTTTTTCCGATTAACCGATCTCTTAAGACAAAGCTAGAAGCAGCTTTGCTTATTGATAAATGAGAATATTACATCCTTGTTTAGACAGCAAGTCTAGCTGGAAAACATGTTTTGAATGGAAAGCTTGTGGTTGAATTTTGTGAAGTTGGCGCACTAACACGATACAAGAACGGCAAAATAATTCTTGTAATGTACTATTACACATGTGATGGGGGCCACCAAAAAAGCTTTCGATTTGGCATGTGTTTGTTGTTAACATCGATTTGGTCTTACGTAAGGAGAACAACATCAATTTTGTGGCAACAAATGTAAGCGTGGACTATGGACTCATGAACACGGATCGAATCATCACCTTCAAAGTTGAACCTTAGCGACTTAATTGCATGTTCATCGATGACTATGGACTCTTGGATGCCCAAATGCGTAGCCAACTTCTTTCTCCTTGTAAACCTTAATTAAAACTAAAAGACGAAGAAGAAACTTAATTGGGTGTCTTTTAAAATTAAGGAACGATGTCATTGACGAGGCACCTTTAATTTATTTTGGAACATGTAGCATCCTTTCCTCCTCTCAAGATCACTGTCTGGTTCTTGTTCTTTGCTAATTGAAAACAATCAGTATAATTAAGTTATTGTGAACATATATTAATATACTGCCAAGATGCTTTCTGGGCGACACTGGAGGGACAACTAGCTGGATGATTGCTGTATATACCAGTCAGTACCTTGTATATATTGATATTTTTTTACTAGACAAATTGATCAGTTATTTATCAAGTTCCAAATTGATAAAACAGAAGATCCTTATTACGCGTTTGGTTGACATTATGCAAACAAAACTAGGTGCCCAAACATTCCATTCCCTTTTGTCAAAGACTCAAAATGGAAGTCCATGCATATAGAAAAGCCAAGGTTCCATTCCATGATCAGAAGGCATCACCCCTGATCTGTTGCAAACATACCTTGAAGAGCGTCTTATAATTATATGGCGATAGATCTTGTTGTTCATGGTATGAGATGAACTATAGTTTTTTGAAAAGAGGAGATGAACTTAGTTTTTAGAAGTCCGAAGTAGATTAGATTATAAAATGTTTCATAGAGATTGCCGAACTGGTTGCAAGAGCAATATCTTATAAGAAGAAACGCTTTGAGCAGATAAACAGTGATTGTCTGATCGAGAGGAGAGCCCAACAGTGGACAAGCATCCTTATTGTCAGCACATGAGCTGGACCTTCACTATGGTACTCCTCTTTCTGTCCGCCGCTCTTGAGTCAAGACTACAGCAAGGGTCCATTGCACTTGTAAAGCATGCTTCTTAAAAAAAAAAAAACTTATAGAAAATTTAGGTGCCTCCCACGTAGCTTGTATAAATTATATTATTATAAATTTTTTAATAAGTCTCACAAAATAATAATAACATATAAATTGGAGGTTGACAAATTATTGTCCTTCTTAGACATTAACAGCACCGACTTTTAATTTTTTAAAATATACTATTTAAAATATATTTTAAATTTATTTTTATTATAATTATTTTGATAACTAATATGCAAAGATAATAAACATTATTAATTTGAAAATCCACAAGTATCGTAATTATTTATTTTTATATTTATTTATATCGGTTTTTAAGTGTTGGGACCCATTAAATTAATCTAAATATTAAAACTCATGTATCTATAGCTTTTAAATATAACCCAATATCTAGAAAAAAATACAAATTTGTTTACACCTTAGATAATTGAATTTATTTTGTTTATCTCCTAGATTGGGTGTAGTACGTCTCAAAAAAGGTATACACGGCTTCTATATTTAGACTAAAATGTAGAAAAAGTACAAATCATTCGTTTAGGCCTTAGATAATTGAATTTATTTTACTTATCTCTGGGATTGGATGGAATATCTCAAAAATAAAAACTTTTATAAAGTTGAACATTAATTAAATAGTAATGTAGTGAAAATAAATTCTTAAATTTTAACTAAGGATACGAGCATGAAAAGCAGAAACCCATCCTATCAATAATATAAAGATTCATTCTGTCCTTCAACAAAAGATGTAGGATCATAACATATATCATTCTGATATTGAAGCTGTTATAGAGAGACTACAATACATGAATGCAAAAGTTTCCATCGAAAATGAACAAAAACTGATCAATTGAGTTTGAAGAAGGAAATGAGAGGGTTATACACAACTTCCTTGGCATTGACGGCCATGACGAAATCTGCATGAGCGTAGTCCTCTCTGTATTGTATGGTCAGCTTGTCTGCTTCGTGTGCAGTAAGGTCCTCAAACAGCTGGTTTACATCATTCACATCTGCAAGTTCATCGTTTCCTCCGTAACTGAGGAAAAGCGGAAGATCGTTTGGAATGTTGGACATGTTGTAGGTTGGTGGATCTGCTTGCCCGTAGTGCTTCATGTTGTCGTCGTCGTTCCCATAATCGTACATTGTTATTGTTCCTTGCCTAACCACTGATGATATAAACAAATTACCCGAAACAGATGAGATATATGTTTTGAAGTACTGTCTTAGTGATGGAAGGGTCGAAAACTGATTAGTAGTGATGAACTTACTTTGAGCAAGATGGACCATGTTCTTTGTTGCAGTTGATTGTGGCTCAAATTGGAGGAAGGTGTTCACAGTTGAAGTATTTAGGCAACAATTCTCACCTTCATCAAATCAATGTCAAAAGCAATCAATGATCTACGTCCTCTTTTTTTTTTTATTTATACAAGATGAAATGGAGTACTGTGAGCTTGATTAATAGATGCATTTTCTATATACCCTACCAGTCAAAGCTGTCATTAGATTGTAGCAATCTATATCTGGGTCCTTGCATATGTTATGTAACAGATTGGCTGCAGCATCCCTGGTGACGTACAAGATTAGATCTTAAATATTCCTAGTGTCAAGAGTAGATATACAAAGGGTTTTCATATCTCACCCAAGGGGATTGAATTCATCAATTCCTAGCCAGTAGTAAGCCTACGTTCATAAAACATATATAACACTTTCCTTAGAACATCATCATATTTACTTCCATATATATTGCATACAGATGTAGTAATCTTCATTTTAATTCAAGCTAAAGAACATCATATTTTACCTCGGCAAAGAAGTCTTTGGACGCAGTTCTGGCAATAGGTGAAGTCATGCCACTTAAATGTGCAATGGGGCAAAGCAAAGCAGCTGCTCTGAGGTTTTCCAATAACTTTTGTTGAGAGAAAGACGCCAATGCCATCAACGTTCCCTGTAAAATACAAACATAAATTTTCGAACCAATTTGTGGATACCCATTTCAGCAGTTATTGAATTTTTAACAGTTAAGACAAGAAACCTTCATATATATATATATCCATGATGTATATGTACTTACAAGAGAGTGACCAACATAGTACATTGGCTGGCCTGTCTGATCATATACATATTGAAATGTAGCTGGGAGATCATATGCCACAAGTTCATCCCACGACCAATCCCAATATTCCTACGAATTGGATTCCACATGTAGTATTAGCCACTGCTCAAGACCCGTGCATGGACAATTGGAGTAATGGTAGCTTAATTGGGAAGGATAGAAAGGTGAAGAACCGAATCTTGAGGACTCAGAGAAACATGGCCACGGCTCCATCTGGTACCACGAGTGTTGGCAATCCACACATCAAAACCATTGTCAGCAAGGATGTATGCTAGAGACTCCTCTGGGGAATTGAGAAGCCATGTCACACCATCCTGTTATTTCATTCCATGTTAATATATATATGAGCAGCAACATCACATAATGCTAAGATGATAATGACATGAAAGAATACCATGAGCAAGCCATGTTGCAGCAAAACTGGCTGTTTGGACCCCCCACTTTTGCCACGGCCATCTGGTATTCTCTGCATGCTAAGCATGTAACCATCTTGGGTTGTTACCTAATAGTTCCAATTTGTTCACTCTCAATCAATTCAACTCAATACTCATTTCCATGCCAACAAATCTAAGAAGAAAATCAAATCAGCAAAGTTCTAGAAAAACAGATCCTTACCATATGTTCTTCACAGTCGTATCCATAAGTCTCCACCAAAGCTTTGCAAGTGCCTTCTGTTGCAATTGGAGATGGAGCTGGTGCTGCAATTTCTTTGGTGACTGATGGGATGGTTCTCACACCCATAACATGACCAGCCATTGCCAGCAGCGAACATATTGAAGGTATCAACAAGAGCTGTTTCAAGAAGGGAGCTGCCATGTTTTGATCAACTTCTAATTGTGATATGCTCTGGTTGATATCTTCGCACCACTTTTATATGTGTTGGGGAGCAAGTCAATCCAAAACAGTGCATCTAAACTTGGAAGCCTAACGTTGGATATCACAAAGCTTTCAATGTGCGAGGCAAGGAGATACTCCAAGGAAAAGCATTAACTGGTTGATTTGCTAATTATGAATTAGCCATCTGCAAAGTGCTAAAACAGCCACATTTTTATTAAATCATAAGTTCGAGCGGCGAACTGATGCAACAACTGGATGCTACATTTTGGATTAACTTTGGGTTCAGTTGGTTAGCAGCTTTGGCAATGTATTTATTGAGATGTGATTCTTTTATCATATATGGGAGTGTGACAACATGCTTAAAAATCGTTGGTTAATTAGCAGTTTGTTTGTTTGTTTGTGTTTTTTTTAAGGGTGCGTTAGGCTCAACCAGTCACAAGTCACAAGCTACCTAAAAATTACTATGTTTATTTTCACCATATTTAAATTGGCCACAATAATAGCAAACGTTAATCCCAACGGAAAAAAGGGCTCATAAAAAATGTTCTGAATGTTAAAAAAATTTGTGGTAGAACTGCTGGTGTACCCCAAACCATTTATTGATCAATGAATATTGAGTTACAAAAGACGGGAGACAATATTGGGCAGTGAAACAAAAAAAATAATTGAGAAAATTTACAACTATCCCAAAATAGAGTGATAATTTACAAACTAAATAAATGAAAATCATACATAACTAACTTTCAACAGTTCCTTTGTAATCCTCAATTAATTGTTCAAATGGAAAATTAATCAAATCAATAGGCATCTTTTTGAGCTCATCCTTGTAGACATGCGAGGGTTTTCTATTCTTGGTTTCCATGTCTCCGAGCTTTTCTAGAATCTGTCCATGCAAAATATGTCGTATTAGTATGGGATATGTGCCAAACTTGCTCCATATACTACCAAATTAATTGGTTATCTTCTCAAATTACTAGAATGGCACTTTCTGATCATTATTAATAATGAGATAATGCAATGTACATCAAGTTGTTGTTGGCCTTGTCGTCCATGCATTGATCTTGGCGTCTTCTCTTCATCAGCAAGTTTTGTCATTTTCTTGACGACCTTGATCCGCTACGAGAGATCGCCCAACAAGATTTGTGGAAGTGAAAAACCAATCATTCTATTCACTATTTCTTCCCGGGCCTCTTCACTCTCCTTGCAAACGCCACAATAAAATGTCTTGGGGGATAGTCGACGAGAAGAAACGGCATTTGCATTGATAATAATTAATATTCAGGACTTGTTGAACCAAGACCATTTGATGTAGCCAAGGTAAATCTCTTCAAAGCTTGGCCTTACGTGCTCGTTCTGAGCCCAACACTCCTCCATCAACTCCTTCCATCTTGAATTGCACCAGTCCGGCACACTTGCCCGACAACCACGTAAAACACTGCTCTCGATCTTCTACCACCGTCATGCCCTTGTAAGGTTGTCGCCCCATGAGAAGCTCCCACATAAGGATGCCGAAGGAATACGCATCCACCTTGTCTGTCACCAACTGCTTCCTCACTTTGTAGTCTGCCCATATAACTGCCGGCGCAATGTACATCAAGGTGCCCTGCCCGAAGTCGAGCAGGATCACTCCGGAATACGGCGATCGGATGCCCTTCACCATGGCCAGTCCCTAGTCGGTCACTTTGCATATGGCGCGTGGTGGGATCACTACTGTGGTAGTAATATTCACGTTGGCGCTCTTGAGGTCGAAGCGGACGATTCCCTTATAAGAAAGCAAGAACGCCATCCCCTTTGCCACCTGCTCCGCTACACACAAGATATTGCCCCACAATCGCAGACGCACGTCCTCGTTGATCTTGATACAGTTGACGAGGGAGCCGTGGGCCATGAACTCGGTGACCATACCAGGAAGGCCATCGGGCAGGTCGGAGATCATGAGCTTAAACCCAAGAACATTGCGGTGATTTAATACCGATAGCATCAATGCGTCCTCATAGGATCTACAAGTCTGTATATCGATTGGATTGGGTGAGAATTACCAAACGGTCCTTCTTCATCTCCTTCACTGCAATCTGTTGGCCACATAAACACTTCCATACGATCCAGAGCTTGGAAATATGATCCATGGGACTTCTCCATCAACAAGAAGACGAGCAAATATGATTAGACGTGGTTAGCATGCACAAGTTAATTTATCTTTCTATTTATTTATGTATCTATCTATTTAGTTATACTAGGCAAGATTTATAGATAAATTTTAATTTATTTAGTAATACTTGGCAAGATTTATAGATAAATTTTAATTTTATATATAATTCTCGTTGCATGATGAGATGATAGACTATAATAATTTAATATTTTAATTATAAACTGTGATTTAGTTTAAAGATATACTCTATTTGAATTAAAAAATAAATTATAATCATTTAATTTTTTTATTATATATTTTTTTGAAGACAATTTGTTGCAATGGTATCCCACTCACTTCCATGGGATAACCTACAACACTTGTTTGAATAGTATTTTCTACTTGTGAAGTATACATCAAAGAGGCTTAGGTGTAAAATAATTGAATTTACAGTCCTATACAATGCATTCGTAAAGAGCACATTATACACGTTGATATGCTTGAGGCTTAGGTGTCATTCATAGTTTCAAGGAGGCACTTGAGGATTACCTAACATTGATTGTCCATCTAAGTATAATATACTTCTTAGGTATTTCATCCATGTCCACTTGAAAGAAGAACCTCATAATTAGTCATTATGTCAGTATATACCCATTCATATTTTTCTACCGTGTTTATTTTCTTATCATAATGAGAGGTACTTTTTCTAATTCCAAATGCTTTTCCTTCGGCATATGAATTATAAAAAAAGTGTTTCTTCCATTGAATTTAACTCCATTCCAATGGATGACATTAATGTCTCATTCAAATGTTCTCCACAACGTACAAGTCTCTCATTTGCATTTTGGATAACATCATTTTCATCACGAATACCTTCACCATTTTAAATTAAATCCTCTAAACAAATAGGTGTCGCATCATGACTTTCACTATGTTCCATAATTCCAAAACCTATTAATTTCACGTTTAAACACGCCAATTATCAAATGCATGAACAAACATGAAGATGCACAAAACACATAACATAAAATTAGTAACAAAAAACATAGTTAAACAGTGCCTCAACTTAAACATGATTAAACAATGCCTCAACTACCGAACATGATTATCAATAATCAAGCTATCATAATCATAATAATTTCAACGTAGTTCAATTAAAACAGTGCCTCAACTTAAACAACATCGAACTAATCCAATAAACAAAGAGACAAGTCCAAGCGTGATGGTGCACAATCACACGATGCACTTCACAAATTTCACAATCATCAACAAAAGGAAGTTAACAACAACGAAATGAAACGAAACTAGAGACCAGACCTCGGGCAAATCATAATATACAAAGTTAACAGACCATTTACCATCCTACTTTTTCATAAAAAAATCACAAAGTATACAGCTCATCACAAATTAGCAAACTTTTTCGTGCAAAAATAACAAACCGCTGATCCTCATTCCTGTCCATAAATTCATAGCATTATATCTTACAATACATTACCATTTTTCATGCAAGAACCACAATTCAAACTAACAATAATGTTAACCATGCTGATTCACAAACAAGCAGCAAGGGCGTTTCTTCGTTAACTTAATGTTAGCAGCAACACGATATTTCTCGATCTTAGCAGTAAATTGGAGGAGCGATCATGCACAAACATCCTTTCTCAACACAAATGAACAAGACCAAATGAGAGAACAATTGATCAGCAACAACATTTGTGGATAAGAATAAGAACAAAAGAAGCAAACGATACCACAGCACCTAGTCTGTTTTTCGTCGGAGCAGCCGCAGCTGTGGCAAGGGCTGGAGTAGTGACGGTCGGAGCAAAGCGAAGTCGAAGGTGGTGACAGGGCATGCGCCGTAGTAGCGGCGGTCAGGGAAGCGGTCGGAGCAGTGCCTCAAAGGTGGTGGCCAACGCAGCGACGGTTGCAGGCGTTCACGTAACATAAAATATTAATCAATAGTCCGTCCTTATAATTAGGCGTTCACGGGAGACAAGTTGTCTCTTGCTTATAAAAAAATAGATCCGTTGTCTACAATTTTGATTAAGCTCTTCTATACTGGTTTTTTAATTATGAAAGTTATTATTATAACGGGAAATTAATGAAATTGTGAATCTGATTTATATGGTTAAAGTAGATTGTCAACGTAAATAATATTTTATTATTAAATAAAATTACATTTGTTAGTGAATTTAAATTGTTAATCTAGTGTGAATATCTTTTATCATTCATTTTTACGCCCATAAATATGTAAATTAGATTTGCAAAGATGTGTAATATAATTAATGGGTTGTAGTATTTTTTAGGCTGACCGTGAATCGTATAAAAATTACTTAAATAAGATACATACTTTAAGTAACCCTAATGTGCACTCTAATTGCCCATCATTTCTTTATACAATTTATTTAACAAATTATTATTTTAATATCAAGTTATTTATGACATTTATTTTTAACTATACAACTTTTTATCCTATATTTTCTCTCATTTAAACAAAAACTTATAATTTTCTTAATTTTAAGATCCATTTTGAACTATATTTAAATTTATTAAATTTAAATTTTAAATAGGTGTCTATTTAAAAAGATAAATAGTTTTTAAAAAATATATTATTTAAAAAATTAACGAAAGAGGTCTATTGTAGTCAGCGCCACCCAGCGCCACCCAGCCAGATGATCTCTTTCAGGTCTCCGGTCAGTGGAGTCACTAGATGTACCCTCGGCTTCTACTCTTTGACGCTAGATGTACCGTCGGCTTCTACTCTTCGATGTGGGAGCACGTCATCAAACGTGAATATTAATAAATAATTGATCTGTATATTAAAAACTAGCTCAGCACACTGTGCTTGTAATACTTTCGTCATATATAAATATTTTATATTTTATAAATAAAATTAAAATAGATATCTAATAGTCATATATAAATATTTTATATTTTACAAATTATAAAAATGCATAATATAAAAAATTTTAAATATACAAATAACTAAATACCATATAAAGCGTACATATTAGTTTTAACATTCAACTATATACAATTGTATCAAATAAAGTAGTGCTATTTTTTATTTGTATAATAGTTTTTGATTCAAATATATAATATTTATGATATTATAAGATATAAAAAATAATTCATTGACACAATATATAATTTATATATTTAAATGAAAAATATCAATAATAATGTCATTAAATTTATCCAATTAATTATTATAATTGGTATGAAAATTTTTATTTTAAAATTTAGCCAAATCTTGATTGATATACACACATATTTATCAAATTATAATAAACACATACCTTAGATTCAAGTGCCTTGGCTTGAAAAATCATAAGTTGTTTGTCGACGAATTTTGCGTGCCTCGAAATCACCAGTTCAACACAATAAAAAAATGACGAGAAAATGGACCTCACCTTTGCGTGGTGGGTACTGAGTTTTCCGCAGGAAGTGAACTGGACCGCTATCTTGAAACGGTAATGTTAGAAGCCTCAACCATTATCATTTTATCAATTTTCTGTTTTATTTATTTTTGAAAATAAAATTATAATTAAATTAATTAATACAAATAAAAGTAATATTATTATTATACTTAATTACAATTGTTTATTATTATATATTTTAATAATTGGTTTACCATAAATATATAGTATATGTGACACTAAATTTTTTATTTTAGCAAGGATTTTATGATATTAAACACTCATTTAGATTAAATTAAAATTTACTGCCAATTAACTACTTAGTGTCAGTCAAAAGAGTTGAATGCAATTGGGAAAGCATCAAATAGTGTGTTAACGGCTAACGGTTAGTGGTCGAGAAAATTGACAAATGAATATGGTAAATGCCGTCAACCATACTGTAATTTGCATCGCTTGCACCCCTACAGGTAGATGCATGCTTCACTTGGGTTACAGATTAGACTAAGATGTCATTATATAATATACTCTTATTAACGAGAGAGAAACTCAATACTATTTTATGATTAAAAATAGGGGTGGTCTAACCAATCAAAATTCAACAAAAATAAAAATAATCAATCAAATTGTTATAGTTTATCTTCTTATTTAATTAGAATTTATCTTTTTATATATCAATAATATTATATTCATTATAATCTATTATTATTTAATAAGAGTTTATATTTAAAATTAAAATTTATATGTAGTATATGTCGCACATGGCATGATATCTTGCCTAATTTTTTAAAATCAAATCATTAACAATCAAGTTTTGTAACTGGCTTAGGTATATATATATATATATATATATATATATATATATGTTTAGATAAGAATGATTAGTTATTAAAAACTATTTATGGGTTTCTTAACCGTCATAATCTATAACCTCCAATCTCAAACAAATTATTAGACAATCAAATAATGTCACGCTATCATAACCGACCCATTTAAAGATTGAAATATCAAAATAGTCATAAAGTGCACAAAAGGTTGCCGAATGGATCCATGTGGACTGAGTGCATGCCCTACACAATTGCAAACATAAGTGTAACTTACAATACCTGCCCATACAATACAATCAAAGGAGTGATCTATATTTAAGGTGTAGATTTTATGATCACAAACCCCCTTCCTATAGATTTTATGATCACAAACCCCATAATTTCCTCTCAACTATAAATCAACGTCTCCCCTCCCACATTGATCTCATCCCATCCAAATTTCTTTCTTTGATATTATATAATTCCAACATCCATGCAGAGTAATAATGTTTTTGCAACAATGGATCATATGAGTAAGATTGTTGGGGTTGACCAAAAAGAAGAAGAGCAGAAAGAGCAAGACGTAATGGCGACCAAAAAGAAGAGGAGTGAAGATTGCAATGATTGAGACGAAAAGCGGCCTCAAGTCACCTTCTCCAAGCGCTGACAATGTCTTTTCCGCAAGGCCGACAAACTTCGCTCCCTCTTACGAGCCGACGTCGGCATCGTCGTCTTTTCCCCTCCGGCAAAGCTTTCCCCCACCCCCACCACACCAACGCTGCCGTCCTCCTCTGCCTCTTCGACCATCTCCACCAGAGCGCCGGTTCTGGTGGGACATGGTCGACATTGCCAAGATTGAGGGTAAGGAGGAGTTGGAGGAGTGCGTCCGGGCTTTGGAGGCGGCTCGCAAGAAAGTGCTCGCCCGCGCCAAAGAGATGGCCGACGCTGCTGCCATTGACATGTTCCTTGCCGGGCTTCCCGGTACCCTGCCACAGTTGCCGGAGTTGTTGCAATATCCCCTGTTATAGTACATGAGCTGTCGAGACCACCAATATGCCAAATTCCACCGGCGCCGGAGATGTTTGTTCCATGCCAATTTATGCCGCCAGAGTTGAACCATGCCGGAGATTGGAGATCCGGAGCTTAAGGGGACGGTGATGACGACGGGAGAGTTGGCAGGAGATTACCAAGCAGATTACGTGGATATGTAATTGTGCACGGATGACTACGTTTGTGTAGATTCATATATATGTTCATGCATACATGCAAAACCATGCAACCTTTTCTTTTATTTTTTTATCATTAATTTTATTTGACATTGAAAGAACTGAGACATGATCAATTTTTTTGAGTGGTTGTAATAATTATTATTTTATGTAAAACTTGTTATCACAAAAGTTGCGTTGCGAAGCTTTTTAATTAATTAATTTATTCTTTTTGGGTTCATTAGTGTACAATAAATTATGCTGTAATTTCGTACACTTGTACGTACTTTTATATCAAGTTCTCAAATCCGAAATACTTGATTAATTACTGATCACAACGAGAGAATTAAGATATTATTTTTTCATGTATTGTTACATATGATGAAAAAATTATTCTTTTGTCACGGCGAAGCTTCATTCATAAGATTGAAGCACTTTGCTATCAATCTTCTTTTAATGCTCCATTTTCACCAATTTTCAATTGGAGATCCCAACTAATTCCCCTTTCTTGAGATCATTAAGAAACTAATTATATTACTTTACTAAGCTTTACAAGGCTCTTTCGACGATCATAGTCCATACTGTTGAGTTTCCCTCACCCATTCACATTGAAAAACTCAATTACCAGTTTTTGGTTTTTTGGTTATCGCACTAATGGTTGGCATTTGGTATTCCGATGTGTGATTTCGTCCTTTGCGATAGAAGTGTAATGAGTTGGCCTTTAGAATTCTACTCATAATCTTCTATATAAAGGAGAATTCTGATGTTAGAAAAAACATCCTCTTGAGAGCTTTTGAGCACATTTGGCTCATATAGGGAGAGTTTGGAGAAGTTTACATCATCTCAAGTTGAAGTAGGGGTCGTCATCCAGGGTGTGAGTTTGATCCAATTTTCTTTTGAGGTGTATGTTAGTTTTCTCAATTTCTCATATATTGTATTCTCAAGAATTGTATTTTCAGATCTTGTTATTGGTCTGATTTGGGTTAGAGAGTTTTTTCTTTGATACTTGATTGTAAGAGTTTTCTTAATCAAAGTTGATAGAGTAGGTTGGTTTTCTTTTCTCTAAATTGGGAGAAAAGTTTCCATCCATTTTTATCTTGGGTGTCTCCTATCCATTTTATTCGGCCTAC